>JAJAGP010001781.1:0-19202 GCA_025084515.1 Ancistrus triradiatus | reverse complement strand
TTGCTGTGATAAATGGAACTATGAATTCTGCTGTCTACCAAAAAATCCTGAAGGAGAATGTCCGGCCATCTGTTCATGACCTCAAGCTGAAACAAACTTGGGTTCTGCAGCAGAACAATGATCCAAAACACAGCAGCAAGTCCACCTCTGAATGGCTGAAGAAAAACAAAATGAAGACTTTGGAGTGGCCTAGTCAAAGTCAAATGCCCAACCAGTTATTAAGTTTAGCGGCAATCACTTTTTCACACAGGGCCATGTAGGTTTGGATTTTTTCTCCCTTCATAATAAACACCTTCATTTAAAAACTGCATTTTGTGTTTACTTGTGTTGTCTTTGACTAATATTTAAATTGGTTTGATGTTCCGAAACACTTAAGTGTGACAAATGTGCAAAAAAATAGGGGGACAAATCTGGAAGGGGACAAACACTTTTTTTAAACCACTGTATAAATGAAAGACCGACTTCTGCTAAAGGTTGCCAGATCCCACGAGAGAAAAACGCAACCAAAAAGAAACAAATTGACTGAAAAAAGCCCAACACAGACAAAACTGTGGCCCCTTGGTCAGTTAAAATATAATAATGTATATTTTCCTTTTAGCTATAAAGGTTGATCAAAACCAACTTGCTGGGATATTGGAGAGAGAGAGAGAGAGAGAGAGAGAGAGAGAGAGAGAGAGAGAGAGACATTTGTCATTTAGCAGACACCCTTATCCAGAGTGACTTACAACCGATACAATATTACAATCTAAGCAATTGTAAGTTAAGGACCCAACAGTGGCAGCTTAGAAGAGGTGGAATTTGAACCTTGAACCTTCTAGGCCATAGTCCAGTATCTTAATCACTAGGCCAACACAGTCCCAGGGAGCCAGATCAGGGAGCAAGTCCATATCAGCAACTACGGTTTTGAAACAACAACCAGCAAAAAACCTGTAACTACCAATGTTTGTTAGCAACTTTATAAAAAAAATAGGGCCAAAATCACTTAGAATAAGGGGACCTGGCAACCGTGCTTCTGCTCATGAAAACGCAGAGCTGATTGGTGGATTTTATCCTGTTGTCCTAAAGTGTCTGATTAATTGCGATAATCATGCATTCATTATTGGCTAATTAGAATTAGCATTTAACTATTGTCATGCTATTCTGCCTGGAGTCATCTTGATTCTACCCAAGCAAGAACTGTTGCATAATTAATTTTGACAACATGCCGATTTGAGTTTGGAGATGAGGCCACTCTTGACTGGAAAATTCATTTATTATAACACTATGGAGTGGTAATATGATTTTTAATTTGATTTTGAATAGGAAAAAAGCTACTGTAGCCGTTTCATGTAATTGTTCAGTTTTGTGCTCTTATCTCTTGCGACTGGTCGCTTGTCAGGATCATAAAGTACACAGCGATATACTGGGATGTATTCGATTGCAGGAGGTTCTGCAGAAATATCAAAGGTCAAATCATTATTGCCAGACCACTGGGTCTGAGCATGTCCGAAACATCAAGGCTTGGGAACTTTTTGATAGTGTTACCATTCTGATAGTAAGTTGGATGCCTAAGGATTATCGATGTGCAAGGGAAGGAAGGTTATGGTCCAAACTCAGAGGATGTACTGAAGCACAAATCCCAGACATTTTTACTGCTGGTTGTAGCGCATTGCATTGTGCTGTTCTTCCCTCCATGCACTTTATCAAAAAGCCACCAACCTCGGCTTTCCCCCTTGCCATTCTTGAAACATGACAAATGTTTTTCCAGCAATTAAATTCTACCCCGTTAAGCCACAAAGTTTTCAGCCGACCGGTTGGTAAGTGTCACTTTAATCTTACTGACAGGGTCGCCTTCCCTGCTCTCTCCTCAGCTGGCAGCTCATCTTGCTGGTGGATCTTGACCCTGCTGACTCTGCTGATGCCTCATTGCTACTTGTTATTGCTCTGTCGATGCATGAATCTCATCATCAGTCTTTTAGTACATGTTTATCTACATTGTAAATGTGATTGTACAACCCTGGGGGCTGCTCAGTAACTCACACTGTCAGCAGCAGGTATGAGCCTCTCACCAATATAACCATGAAACAGAGGTAGGCGAGATAACGAGGTTAGACGGTCTATTTTATTAGAATTTCTAAGACCTCCTCGGTCATTAAAGTGGACAGACGTTGATCGGCTGGGTTTCAACCGGCGCTTACATATATATATATATATATATATATAGGTAGCAGTGCAATGCACAAAATCATGCAGAAACAAGCCAGAGACATCAGGTAGCTAAGTGGTAGCTAGTGGTTAAGATACTGGACTATGGCCCAAAAGGTCTAGGATTGAAACCCCACCTCTGTCAAGTGGCCAGTGTTGTGTCCTTGAGCAAGGCCCTTAACCCAAAATTGCTTGGCTTGTAAGACTGTATCAACTGTAAGTCGCTCTGGATAAGAGTGTCAGCTAAATGAGATACATGTAAATGTAGAATGGGGAAACAATGTGATCTCAGTGATTTTGACCATGGCATGATTGTTGGGGTCTGGCTGACTGCTTTGAGTATTTTCATAACTTTCATAACATGGGATTTTCATGCATCAGGCTATAACCTTTACTCCAACTGGTGCAACAAAGACAAACCATCCAATGAGGGGAATTTCTGCAAAGGTAAACATGATGACAGAGATCAGCAAAGAACTACCAGACTGGTTCCAGCTGACAGAAAAGTTACTGTAACTCAGACAGCCACTCTGTACAAGTGTGGTGATCAGAAAGCATTCGACAATGCACAACATGTTGAACCTTGAGACTGGTAGGCTAAAACAGGAGAAGACCACATCGGGTTCTAGCTTTATTCAGCCAATAACAGTAAGCTGAAGCTGCAATGGGCACAGGCTCACCAAAACTGGACAGCTAAAGACTGGAAAAACATTGCCTGGTCTGATGAATCTCCATTTCTGCTGAAGCATAGAGGTGGCAGGGTCAGAACTGAATGCCAGCAGCATGAATCCTTGGACCTCACCTGCTTAGGAGGTGTAATGGTGTAGCAAACGTTTCTTTAGCATACTTTGGATCAACCATAGTTTGAATCCCACAGAATAAGTGTCGTTGCTGACCAAGATATAGGGTCTTATGAATACGCACATGAACACAGTTCTGTCCATGCCATTGTCTCAACATTTTCTCTTTTGGTTTGGTTGTCCATCACTTCGGATTGCCAGCTGACATTTTTCCATCAAGTGTACCTGTCACATGAATGATGGAGCTGATTTATATGTATGTGTGCTGTCCACCCAGGCATATATCTATTAATAAGATGAATGAGCATGCCCACGTTCATATCAGAACGACTTAATAAATGCTCTGATTATTGATACACTGCGTTCCTTGTCCTTCTTCTTCCACCCCCATGTCAGGCAGATGAGAATTGATTTTACCATTAAGCAAAGGTGGCGACGGATCTCTAGTCTGAGTCGTCTCCCAAAGTTAAGGGCTCACAAGAGTTGTTGTCGATTTACATATCTTTCCAAACAGTGAAAAGTTTGGACTGACTCATAATCCAAAGAAAAAAGTACAAAAGCAACACGCTAGCACTATGCAACATGCTAGTCACAAGTCGGCTGGACAGTGGCGGTGCCAAAGAAAAGAATGAAATGAAACCAAACACTGTCTTCCCTATTCTGTACAGCTCTGCACGCTTATCTAAATAAACAAAAATGGAAAACAAAATTGTTGGCTACTCTCGGCTTCTGTCGATAACCCAAAGTACAGCGGCGGGGAACTTTCTACCTAGTGTGTCTAGAAAGTTACTACAATACGTGCTACACAACTATTTAAGACTTAAGTGCACTCTTCTTACCCTTCTTACACAATGACCACAGAATGCACACACATGAAAACGTTATCTACTTACAAGAAAGCAAAAACTGACAAGTCGTGGTGTCTCAAGATAGTTTAACAATGTTGTCCTCCAAATACAAAAAGCACCTGCTTTTTCCCCTTTGTTTCTCTTATAGCACCTTCCATTTCTGGGGTGACTTCAAACTTTTGAGCACCTCCTCTCAGGCACCACTGTAGGTTCTGTTGAAAGACCTAAAAGTTGCAGGGTAACAAGCTTCTTTTCTTCTAATTGTTTTAAATTCCTTTCCTTTTTTTTTGGTTAAGAAATGCCTTGATACTGGGATCCAAAAATGTGCAGCAATTTGTAACAAATCATCCTTCTTATAATGATTTAACTCAGGGTTGGGTGGTATGACCAAACATTTGTCTTTAAAAACTATACTGAATTTTACAGTATAAGGTGTTTTATTTTGTTTATTTATTATTTTTAAACCAAAAAAACTTCCACACTGCAGACACAGCTCCTTTTTTGCATTTCTGGTCTCACTTTCTTTATCCTGCTTGACTGTTTTCCGTTCTTTAATCTGACAGTGTCTCTCCCAGCTGTTAATGTACTGTTATGCTAGGCTATGCTGTGGTGTATGTTATGTTGCCTGCCTAGCAAGCAAGCTCTACAAAGAATGCCATTCGGTGATGACATTCTACACAGCAAACGAACAATAGGAGGCGGTACTAATTTAACTTTTCTAAAGATAGCTGACTCAGGAGTGACTAGTTCAAAAAAAGCCATTTCTAAACCACTGGTAATACACTGAACTGCTCATTCAGCTCACACTCATCACACCAATCTATACATCTCACACTAGAAAAAACAAGGACAGATGGGATCTTATGGACTTCATCATGGAGAAATGAATATCAAATTCCATTAAACATCAACATTCACCGTCAAACTCAAGTAGACATCAAAATTCACCATCAAACTGAATGAAACATCAACATTCTCCATTAAAGTCCAATAAACTTCAGCGTCCACCATAAAACACCATCATTCCCCATCAAATCAATTAAACGTTAACGTTATTCATCAACATAGAGAACATTAAAAAGCGCATAAATGTCAGAACACAACTAACACTAGTTTATTGTCTGTATTTGTTCACACCCACCTCCTACAATCCATCTGCATTATGTCTCATTTGTCCTTGACACACCCGCTGTAAATAAACCCTAAAACTAGCAACACAAGTCTCATTTGGCTTAACAACAGCAAAACAACACTGCACCTTTAAAGTGAATTACTGTACAGCTGTTCAGAGAGCAAAACCAAAGCACATGCTGAGTGTCCAAACAGTAATTTGGATCCGGAGACTGAGGCAGTGGAAGGTGGATGGCCTTTGCTTTGCTCTGTGCTAGCAGGGTAGCTTTAAATGAAGCCTTTAACAAGCTTAATCGAGGCGAGAAACGGAAACCGCAGAGCTTCTCAGGACAGTGCATAGGCTTGTTTCTTCAATTCTGCGGTAAGGGCCTTGGCTCACAGGAATAATCAATATAACTCCAACACTGGAACACTGTAACACTAGAAATTAAAGAGGGAAAAGCTAGGTTTAAGGTCAGAGAACTCTTCATTCCTGTGGAGTAAGCATCTGCCCCATCAGTAAATCAGCAGCTTCCAAATCTAACAAGAACTTCCAGTGCGTTTACCAAAGAGCAGACGGCTTACCACTCTGTCACACGTTCCAGAATACACAAAAGCTTCTGGAAATGTCTCTCGATATAGCAAACTTAGTCCTAAAATGTCAGGACGATGTCTCTTCAGGGGTATTTTGGGCTAAATTTCACTTGATTGTTCTATAGTGGCTCTTTGGAGCCTTTCCAAACAGCTGATTTTAATTTTTCACCCTTCAGTTCCCTCCTTTTCTGCACGTGGCTACATTAAACACTACATGAGAAACAATGAGTATGAGGAAAAATGAAAAACTTCACGGCTTTGTGAAACATCAGAAACATGTGCCTGTGAGAAACATTGAGAAACACCAAGTTTGAACCGTTAGGTATTTATCAGAAGCCATAATAAAGGTGCCTATGAGAAATAGTAAGAAACCATAAGGGTCTAAGAGAAACAAGAGGACTTTAACCGTGCATATAAAAATATAAAAGCATATTTTACTGTGATTTGACTGTCGTTCCCACACTTTTGAAGGGAGAACATCAGATTATTTGGGTTGGGGAAATACTGACTAACAAGACACTAACAAACCTGAGAAAACGTCCATTAATGCTGAGCCACAAAGCCATCAATTGGATAATACTATTTGTGAGGCAAGGGTGACTGCCCTATTTTTGGGGTTTAAAAAATTACTGAAACAATGTTTAAACCCTATACTTTCTGTGGTTTTAACATTTTTTCAGCTTATCAGAGATAAACTTCCATTTTTAAAGAAAAACAACAACAAAAAAAGACTCCTTACTATTTTTAGGGTGCTTGAGTACCACTAAAAAGGTCTAGAAATATGAGAGAAAACAGTGAAAAACACCATGTTCCCCTGAGAAACAGTGAGACTACACCACAGGTATGTTCAGACAGGCAGCACAAATCTGATCTGAACTCTACAGCTACAACGATACAGACTGGACAGCATAAAACAATATGGAACCTGACTACACCCAATCAAATTCCTTTGAATGTGGTTTCAAATCCATTTGGTCAGTCTGAACAGTCAGATCAGATTTTCTGCTTGAATCTTTTTGCAAGGATAACAACAAAAGCAACAACATGAATTGACCTCTAGCATGATACAGACCCTCAACCGCACTACCCTATAACAAATATCAACAATACATTTATTTCTTAAAAACATGCTTTACAGTGACTGATTTAAACAGATTACATTAATGTGCACTGTGTCACAACTGAGAAAAGTAAGGGAAACAAAGACACGTGTGCTAGGTTTAGTTACAAATGACGTGATTAAGACCGTGAGAACGTGACAACCAATTAGCAAGGCAAACAAACAGAGATCCAAGCACACACACTAGATGCTAACAGTGCTAAACAAGTGGTCAATGCAAATACAGACAATAGACTAACACAAATGGAGCTAACCATACACTCAGTGCTACCAGAGACTGTGCTAACACACCCAAACAATGTGAACAACACAAAGACTGTGGACTGTGGTAGCCTAGCGGTTAAGGTACTAGACTATGGACCAAAAGGTCCAGGGTTCAAATCCCACCTCTGCCAAGCTGCCACTGTTGGGTCCTTGAGCAAGGCCCTTAACCCATAATTGCTTGGATTGTAAGACTGTATCAATTGTAAGTTGCTCTGGATAAGGGTCCTGCTAAATGCTGTGAAGACAGGCTAATGCTAACAGATAATGTTCTAACAAGACTGGATCAAGTGCTACACAAACAGTGAAAACAAACAGTAAGCTAATACAACACATGGAGCTAATACACAACAACAATGCTAACAGGAAGACCAACATATGGCCAGGAGGCTAACAGCTAAAGTGCTAAAGCAGACACAGCGAATACAAACAGGCAAAACACATAAGACAGCTACAATAATCGTAGAACCCGCTAAACAAACTGAATCACTGAATCGTGAATCATGACATTTTTGTTAGTCAAAATGCTTTGGGAACCAAATTAGACAAGTTCCGAGGTGGTTGAGAACCAAGGTACCAATGTATTAGATTACACTCCTGACTGCACCAAGTCTGTATTTAGCGGTTTTCAGTGTAAATGGCCAAACCTGCACATGTAACAATATGAGAAAGGTTATAAAAGGTTATTAAGAACTTGTTAGGGCATTGTTTTGCATAATTAGGTTCTTTATTTTAGTTTAAACCTGGTGCCAACCCTCTGCCAAGCTGCCAGTGTTGGTGCCTTGAGCAAGACCCTTAACCCTCAACCGCTCAGCTCCATTGAACAAATGCACCTACCATATGACCGATCTCAATTTTAAATGGGTTTTTACAAACTTTTTTCAGATGTCGCATGTGCGATTAAGATGTGCTTGTTCACTTTGGTTTAATGGCCTTAAAAACTTTGTGTGTGCTTAATGTACTGGCTTTAATCAAATCTCATTTTCCCCTGAAGGGAATCTATAGTCTTTCTCAGAAAACTGGTGGCCTATTTTCTATAAAACCCTGGTTGTTAGTTTAATTAATTTACTTAGCTAAGTGCTGCTCTTCCATGGAAAGGGATTCGCTTGTTCTGCTTGTCTCTTTAATAACGGCATATTCATATCAGGTTGTTAACGTAGAGCTATACAGTGGTGCTTTGTGACCCCTTTTGAATTTAACCATCAACTGTTCACACAAGTCCTAGAATTACATAAAGAGAACTCAGTTAAACACATGGCACACAAATATTATGCTTGGTTATTTATTATTGAGAAAAGTGATCCAATGAGATCACTGCTCTCCAAAAAAGAACACTGCTCCCCATCATTTGACACACGGACAATCCAGAAGACTATTGAGAAAATTCTGTGAAGGTTTGAGACCAAAATTTTTGGATTTAAATGAGACGGATTATGTCTACAGAAAAAACACAGACTTCATTCCAGCATAAGAACCTTATCCCATCTGTGAAACATGGTGGTGGTATCATGGTTTGGGCCTGTTTTGCTGCATCTGGGACAGAACGGCTGGCTATCATCGCTGAAAAAATGAATTCAGAATTATACCTGCAAATTCAGGACATCTGTTTGTGAACCGAATGTCAAGAGAATGTGGGTCCAGCAGCTGGACAGTAAACACACTACACAAATTGCCCATAATCCAATAGAAATCTTGTAGAAGCAGTTCATTTAAGGAAATCCATCAACATTAAAGAGGTGAAGCTGTTCTGTAGGGAGGAATGGGCTAAAATTTCTTTGAATCAATGTTGGAGGACTGATCAACAGTTCCTGGGAATGTTTAGGTTCCGTTAGTGCTGCCAAAGGGGGTCACGCCAGACAGTGAAAGCAAAGGTCCACATAATTTTGCCACTCACAGATAGATGATACTGGATCATTTTCTATTCTATTTTTATCCACTTTTAGTCTTTAGATGAGGATCTAACTACGTTTAGGTTGTATGTATGCAGGAAATTCTAAAGGGTTCACAAACTGTACCACTGTAGGTGAATAAAGGAAGGAGGTGGTCAGGAGGAAGAACAATTTTCTGGTTCTGGTTGCTGCGTCCCCTTAATCCCTCCGTGCTCGCCTGCAACACCATGTTATTTCTCTGTAATTAAATGTGCTTCCTCTCCCAGAGGCCCATGATGCTGATCTTTAAACGGTGAGCATTTTCACAGGTTAAAACCCCTTCTCGCCAGCGAGCAAGCCCCATTTTTCACCTCTTGAAGAAGGCCAGGCGCCTCGAGCGTTGGCGATTTATCTGGGAGCGGAGGCGCTCTAATCACCCCTAGGCTGGTTGAAGGTGCATGAGGCCATTCACCGGGGCTCATCAGAATGCAGTGGGTAGCGTGGCCCGCTTTCAGACACTGAATGCCACCACGAAACGGTCTGTCTTTAATCTCACTCTCATTCAGTAGGCCGAGGCCATTCGGGCTTCAGCTGGGTGATAAAGACAGCTCACATTCTCTCTCTCTCTCTCTCTCTCTCTCTCTCTCTCTCTCTCTCTCTCTCTCTCACCCTTCTATATCTTTCCTCCCTCCCCCGCCTCTCACAGCGGCCTCCTAATAACCATGCTGCTCCTACACCAGAGACATTATTACAATAGACTGTGATCAAATAGCAACAAACCTTCACAGAGTCGATCAGCGCCAAAAAAAATTGAATAGCAGTGAATAAAACACACTACAGTTCCTGAACTCCACAGAAAATCCTTTACAGAGAGATTACAAACAACAAACAGCCATTCAGGAGTTTAAAACAGCACTCTGGCAATACACAGGACTGACTGAAAACATATTTGCCATAATATAGCTCTTGGTTTGCACAATTATGATGGAATCTCAGGTTTCTATACTAGGAAATGGTCATAAATTAGACAGTTTTATATGCTGTCCTGACACGTTAGCAATGATTTCATTGGGTGAATTCAACAGGTCACATTTCATGCTAGATAGCATTTGCTGGGAACAGGGTTTGGTGATATGGCCAAAATCCACTATTAGCCTATAGAGTATTCCTGAGGCATCCGTAGGGGGATACTTTTCCAAATCATCCTGCTGATGCCTGAAACCGAACCCTACATATAATGTTTTGTTATCTCAACAGGCTACGACAGGACTAACTGCGGGTACCTGGACAGAGAGATGATTCGCCTCCCACGTAGGACGGCGTGAGATGATTTCATCATGCTGCAGAATGGTGAGCAATTTCACACTAATGAATGATTTCTTTCTAGATTTTTTTCTATTTACTATCTTCAAACTGAAACCATGGGTAACGGAATCTGCGGAAATCACATCTGTGGATAGGGAGGGATTACTGTATCTAAGTTATCATGATATGCAGTCCCCTTATTGGCACCCCTGGTAAAATGAGAAGAAATACACCCTTTGGTTAATTAGCTTGATTTCACACTGTAAAAAAATCCAAATCCAATCGTTTTACTTAAAAAAGAAGTAAATGTAGTCTGAGTAAGAAACATTCCTCATCAAGAAACAATTATTTAAACAAAACCAAATGTGCCGTGATTATTGGCACCCATACAAATTAGAACCAGCATCTTTTTCAGTGTTGTTCGGTGTCTTCAGGCAATAATCCATGACTTCCTGTTTGACTATATATATAAGCCATGGCATAATGACCCTACATAACATTGAGAACAACTGGACTTTTTAAACTTGGATTTGTCACCCCATAACACTCTTTCCCACTGATCCCCATTCCAATCTCTGTGAGCTTTTGTACATCTTAGCCCCTTCACCCTGTTCCCCTTCTGATATAGTAGTTTCTTGGCTGCTACCCTTCCAAAAGACCATTCCTGATCAAGCATCCAAATGAAGCTGCCAGATGCTGCTATTGCTCAAGTGTACCTGTCACTGTAGCCTAAAGAAGCTGTTTTTTTCCTATTTTCATTTTCTGTTTTTTTATAACTAAGAAATACTGATATACGGTCATTATACTATCACTAAATCAGTTTTATATCTAAACTAATGGTGGCCTAAGCTTTGGAAGAAAACTAGTCCTTAAAATAGTAACAGGCGCTTGGTTGACGCAGCCGTCTAACACACTAGCTCATCTCCCATGTGACCTGGGTCAAAGACCAATCAGTGGCTTACCGCCAGTTCAGGCGTCACATCCAGGCACCACTGGATGTGTCAGAAGGAGGGAATATTACTCAGGGGATCATCCTGCAGCACTGCGATGGACTGGTATCCCATCGAGGGTATGTTTACACCTGCATTCTTTGTTCCCTGACGATTTCACCTGGTCACATAAACTCTAAACGTTTGTGTCTTTGATTCCTTCAGACAAGGAATCTGTTATCACTGCTCATGTGAGGAATCCATCCATGTCATACTTAAGATGTCACAAAACAAAATCTAATGCAAATCTTAAATGCAGTTTCAGCTCTTTACTTTTCAGTTTTGACCATGTGTTTCTACTTTGGTGAATGACTAGTAAACAGATCTATTCACCTGTTCCTTCTTCATGCAGTGTATCCTTCAGCTCTTCACTGTTTCAGTGTTCATGAAACCCTCCTGTAATCCACCTCTGCCTTTCCTAGCCAACTGTAATCAGCTCCAGCGAGCAGCTCTAATCATACCAGTGATGAATTCGACAACTGCAGTGACAATGAGCAACAGAGTGAGTGCGACACTTCTTATGTTGCCAGATTGTTTCCAGCCACTTCGATATTGAGCTGGCAAAGCACCAGGATCTGTCTCCACCCCTTTCTTTACAGTGTGAAACGTGAAGCTTTTGTTCAGGGTCTGAGCTAGAGAACTCCAGATTCGAATATACCTGTGATCTCTTGCAATGGTGTCATTACCTTAAAGGTGTGGGAAGAATGAAGGTGTGGGAAGAATGAAGTTCTGTGGTGGAATCGTTCGGTTCCTATACTGGTGGTATGGTTTCCACAATCAGATGGTTATCCACCATTGGGCAGTGGAGGCTCAGTGGTCAGGGATCTTGCCTGGAGGGTTAAGAGTTTAAATCCTGGCTCTAATAATGGACACTGCTAGGCCCTTGAGCATGGCCCTAAGCCCTCTGCTCCAGGGGTGCACTTTCATAGGTTTTCAGCACCGCAATAGAAGTCAGTTCATCAACCTTCTGTCTGAAAACAAAGTCTATAAAGAAATGGCTCACCAACTTTGATGGAAACTTGGCTAGCTTGTAAAGAACCATGACCTTAACTCCATCAGACATTTTGAAATGATCTTGGTTGTCAACAGTGAGCCAGGACCTACTGTGCAAACTTCAGCATGTATCCTCACAGTCATGATCCAAAAACAGTGGAAATACTGTTGTAGCAGCAAGGAGAGATTCCACACTATATTTTGATGCAATGTTTAGGGTATACACAACATTGTACATACTAATGACATCATGGCGTCCAACACTGATTATGTTAAATAAAGGTAGCCCACAGCTTTGTTTCCAATATTCTTCCCTTTATTCAGATTGCTGAATAATAACATTACTACTCTAAGAAGTAAAGCTGTTACTACTGTAGTTTTTTCTTGTCAGTTTGTTGCAATCACAACTGAACCATGGTTACAATAATTAATACAGTGGTACCTCAATTCGTTGTTAATTCGTTCCAGATGGATTGTCAAGGACTGAAAACAATGAGTACTGAGCAAATTTTTCCCGTAAGAAATAATGTAAATTGAATTAATCCGGTCCAGACCCCCAGAAAATCCACACTGTATAAGGCATTATATGCATTAAGAGTTGCATTGAGGTGGGACTGAGGTGGTTCAGCGGTTCAGATGCTGGACTATGGATCAGAAGATCCAGGGTTCAAATCCCACCTCTGCCAAGCTGCCACTGTTGGGTCCTTGAGCAAGACCCTTAACCCACAATGGCTTGGATTGTAAATTTGTATAAATCTGGGTAAGAGAGTCTGCTAAATTCTGTAAATATGTTCAGACAAATCCATCACAAGTTAAATGTATCATGAACTGTATCATAAGTTTAACAAGTGTTTGGTAGTGTGTTCTATACTGTATCATACTATGCCTATGATAAGTAATGATTAAATCATTAAGGTACCACTGTATATTGAAACCATCATTTATTATAAATGAAGCCTGTTATGTTATAAGTAGCTTAGTATTTTTCCAAATTACAAAATGTAGTATATTACATACCCTTAATAATCTGATCGTAGTCGGATTACAGCAGTTATCTGGTTATTCAAGTGGTCATGTATACAGCATACTCCCAGCTAGACATCAGATTAAGAAATCTGATAAAGAGAGCTGGATTTTACCCCAGTAATCTGAGTACTCATAGCATGTATACCAGTTACTTGATTTCAGTCAGATTTGGGAGTCTGTGCATGTTCCCAGAGTGGATAGCAGACAAAAAACACGGTTGCCAGAACAGTTTATTCATAGAGGTTTAGCTTCTTTAGGGCTTATTTACATAGACCAGGTGGGGATTCGGTGTGAGATTTCGCAACCCTGGAATTACACATAGCAACCCACTGAACGGCTATCAAACACTTTGTGGAGACTGAAATACAAAACATACTCAAAATAATGAAGAATTTGATTATTAATATTAAAAATTGAAGTCAAGTGCATGTATACTCCTTGATCGGATTACTGACAAAGTCAGATTTTCTGCAGTTATCGAAGTATTACAAAGTACATGTAAACGCACTCACTGAAACATCAAATAATAGAAGGCCCTTTGAATATGAAGATCGCTGAGATCACCATTATTTTGCTACACCATTAAAATAATAATAGTTTAGCTTAACATGCAGTAATAAATACTGTATGTTAAGCTAAACTAAGTAGGCCTAAGCCATAATATAGATAATCATGTAAATATCTGATGCTATGCTTGCTTAATGCCTTTCTACTGACTCCCTCACCCTTTGAGGCACATCTCAAATCTGGCTGGAGAAAAATTGAGATAGAGACATGGCTCACACCTTCTCACTTTAAGCCTGAAATCGGTCATTGCCAGTTGGCCTGTCAGTCAAGCCTCCTCTTACTGACTGTTCCCAGCAGGTAGCAGAGTCCGAATCACTTCAGCTCTGTGAGCTGCTGCTGCAGCAATAACAAAAGATACAGGCTGCACCCCAATCAGCCATTACATTAAAACCACTGTGTAACGAACGGGGTGCCTAACGGGCAAGGAGACGTGCGCAGGTTCAATAATGATAACCATACTTTACTTAACGGAAACAAACACACGAAATACAAACATACATAAGCAAACTCAGAATAAACTAAACCAAACCCGAACACAAACGTACGCTATACTTGCATAACAGCTGTACATGAACTACTAACGTAAAACGCCGGCTACCGCAAGAAACACATACAAAAGCGGGCTGACCGAGCATTAACAAAAAACACAAACGCACAACCAAAACCACCGGCTACCGCAAGACACTTAACTAAGCGGACTCACCGGGAAACGCGTACATACGAGTAATATACTCCAAAAATACCGCTGTCACAGTCAGAAGGATATTCATCCCAAAAACAACATATAAGTCCTCGCGCCGAGGGAAAGCCAGGACGCTCCTTATATACCGTGGCTAACAGCTGAAAGTCATAACGGTAAGCGTCCTGGTTCTCCCTCGGCGGGCTTTGCACAATGGGGGGGCGACAAGGAGTCAGTGTCCGGGTCGCCCCCCGGAGGCCAGGGGAGGAGCACGGAAAACGTAGTGACATACTGCCCCCCCCCCCCCCCGCCCCCAACGGTCCAGAGACAGAGCTAGGGCACCTTTAACGCCCCCTTTTTTTTTTTCACTCCTCCACCCAGGGGCGCACCACACATTCGGGCGGCTTCTTCCGGAACGTTCAGAGGTACCCTTCGTGGCACCAAACCGGGCTGGGCCCCGTTAGGGCGGCCCCAGACGAACTCACGGCCCATGGCTGGGCCTCTGGAAGACGGACGGGCCCTGTGGGCCTTGGAAGATGCGGACGGCCCAGGCTGGGCATCGGGAAGCGGACGGCCCCTGGATGGGCCTCTGGAAGACGGACGGCCCCCTGGTGGGCTCTGGAAAGACGGACGGCCCCTGGCTGGGCCTCTGGAAGACGGACGGCCCCTGGCTGGGCCTCTGGAAGACGGACGGCCCCTGGCTGGGCCTCTGGAAGACGGACGGCCCCTGGCTGGGCCTCTGGAAGACGGACGGCCCCTGGCTGGGCCTCTGGAAGAGTTGTTGCCACCGACACAGCCGCAGAACCTGCCGACGCCACCGCCACAGCCGCAGGACCTGCCGACGCCACCGCCACAGCCGCAGGACCTGCCGACGCCACAGCCGCAGGACCTGCCGACGCCACCGCCACAGCACCTGCCGACGCCCTCTGCGCAGGCACTGGAACTGCAGACGCCCTCTGCGCTGGCACTGGAACTGCAGACGCCCTCTGCGCTGGCACTGGAACTGCAGACGCCCTCTGCGCTGGCACTGGAACTGCAGACGCCCTCTGCGCTGGCACTGGAACTGCAGACGCCCTCTGCGCAGGCACAGGAGCTCGTGGTGCAGGAATTGGCACGAGTGTCCGTGGAGCGGGGGTTGGCACTAATGTCCGTGGCACGAATGTCCATTGTGCAAACGCCCGTTGTGCAGATGCCCGTTGTGCAGGAGTCGGCACGATAGTCCGTGGTGCAGGAATCGCGCAGGTGGAAACGGAACTACCGGAAGTACTAAGCTCATGCATTAAACCAACATGTTCTGAACCGAGATGCACAGATACTGATGACTCAATGACAGGACCAGCGAGTTCAGACACACAGACATCCGACATCGATTCATCCACAGCTAGCGGTTCTTCTACTGAGTTAGCGTGGTCAGAAACATAACTACCCACCGCCACCGGCTCGAACATGGGACCAATGCCGTTGGAATCACAAAAACCCACAACTCGAGATTCGGACGCGGAACTAGGGTGGTCTGGCTTACGAATATCCACAACTAGAGGATCATACACGGAACTGGTGTGGTTTGAGTCACAAACATCCACAACCAGAGGATCAAACACGGAACTAGTGTGGTTCGAGTCACAAACATCCACAACCAGAGGATCAGACACGGAACTGGTGTGGTCCGAATTACAACTACCCACGACTAGCGGATCAAATGCGGAACTAGTGTGGTTCGAGTCACAAACATCCACAACCAGAGGATCAGACACGGAACTGGTGTGGTCTGAATTACAAATATCCAAAGACTAGCGGATCAAACGCGGAACTAGTGTGGTTCGAGTCACAAACATCCACAACCAGAGGATCAGACACGGAACTGGTGTGGTCCGAATTACAACTACCCACGACTAGCGGATCAAACACAGAACTAGTGTGGTTCGAGTCACAAACATCCACAACCAGAGGATCAGACACAGAACTGGTGTGGGTAACGTCTGGACTTACATGCGCTTGCCAACGCTTGACTACTTTGGTCCGGCTGCTGGCAAGCTGAGGATCCAGCACACAACCAGCCAACGCAGACCGGACAGGGCGGGTGACAAACTCCGGGTCAGAGTTGTCATAAGGACCAAACTGGTCCCACAGCTCGCTAATGAGCTGGTCATAAGATCCTTTAAACAATCTGGACCAGTTGGCCGCTGCCCAGTCACGAGCTTTGCCTGTGAGACGCCAGTCAACAAACACCATACGCTCATCCTCAGTGTACTGAGGGAACTGGCGCAAATAGGCCGAACACTGCCGAAAAAACTCACCACATTGACGGGGATTGCCGTCGAATTTTTTCGGCAGTTCGGCCCTCACAGGCAAAACCGGAGCAGCGCGATAACCTGCCGTCTCCTTAGTTCGGCGGGGACTTCTGTAACGAACGGGGTGCCTAACGGGCAAGACGTGCGCAGGTTCAATAATGATAACCATACTTTACTTAACGGAAACAAACACACGAAATACAAACATACATAAGCAAACTCAGAATAAACTAAACCAAACCCGAACACAAACGTACGCTATACTTGCATAACAGCTGTACATAAACTACTAACGTAAAACACCGGCTACCGCAAGAAACACATACAAAAGCGGGCTGACCGAGCATTAACAAAAAACACAAACGAACAACCAAAACCACCGGCTACCGCAAGACACTTAACTAAGCGGACTCACCGGGAAACGCGTACATACGAGTAATATACTCCAAAAAATACCGCTGTCACAGTCAGAAGGATATTCATCCCAAAAACAACATATAAGTCCCCGCGCCGAGGGAAAGCCAGGACGCTCCTTATATACCGTGGCTAACAGCTGAAAGTCATAAGGGTAAGCGTCCTGGCTTCTCCCTCGGCGGCTTTGCCAACCGGGATGCGCTACAAGAGTCAGTGTCCGGGTCGCCCCCCGGCGGCCAGGAGGAGCACGGAAACATAGAGAACGTGGGGGACCCGTGACACACTGACAGGTAAAGTGAATATCATGGACTGTGTCACACTGCAAACATTGTTCAGGAATGGTTTGAGAAACATGACAAAGTGTTCCAGGTGTTGACTTGGCCTCCAAATTTCCCAGATATTAATCCACCTGAGCATCTGAGGAAAGTGTTAAGAAGTAATGGAAGACATGTACAGGTGCTCCCTGATTTTTCATGCGGATACTTTCCAACAAATCATTCATAAGTTGAATGTATTGTAAACCAAGGAGTTTAATATATAATAGCCTAGCCTACCTTAAACAGGCTTAAAACACTTACATTAACCTATAGTTGGGCAAAATCTTTAACACAAAACCTTTTACTTATTAAGTGATTAATATCTTATATAGTTTACTGAATAATGTATTGAAAGTGAAAAACAAAAACAAAATGACAATTGTCAATTTCCCAGCACTCATCACTCCCGCCATGTGACTCCCTACATCACGTACTGCCAAGTTCCTCATTTAGCACAGGAGAGTGCAGGAGGATATCATACTTGCCAGGGGAAAATTCAACTCAAAATTCCGAGTATGGTTGCTGCTGAATGTGTATTTATGTGTATTAACCTATTCCCATAAAGTCGAAATATCATAAATCGTTCAGGGACTAACTGTAATGGCATTATGTATTTAGCATACAAAATATGTCTAATTGTATTTAGTTACAGTTACAATTAAAATATCAGAATTAAGTTACATTCTTAAAACAGATGACTTAAGTAGATGTCATTTTTTTGCGTTATTGTTTTTTAAAAGGTATCACTAATTTCCCATAAGCCCCATTGTCACTCTAGGCTTGCTCAATTTGGGATTGGGCTTAGATATTGGAAGGTAATATAAAATTGTAAAGCTGCTGTGAGACGATGCTCCAATGTAAAAAGGGCTATTGATATAACTTTAGAAGAAAGTGGGAAAAATGTATCTGCACCCTAGTAGGCTACACATACACTCACACTGTAGCCCACCTGTTCACCCACGACACAAGAGCAAGGAGTTGACACACAGCCAGGGCAGGAATGGATTTGTGTCCTGAAAATTCAAGCATCATTTCACATTTAGAGAGGGCTAAGGAGATGTGGATAGTATTGAGCAGTTTTTCTGGTTGCCAGGAAAAACTGCTTTCCAAAACCAAATACTCTAACCTCACTTCTACCTTGAAGAAACACCTAGAGGTAATTTGATTGTCTGGCTAAAGCTGAATGCTTGAGAGTCAAATTGCCTACGCTGCATGCTTCCTACTAACTTACTTTTCCTACCTACTAGCCACATAGCAGCTAGCTTGCTAGCAGGCCTAGCTAAGAAACAAACCACAGGTGAGACAGAGATATTGAGAGCAACTAATTTACAACATGCATGATGTGTACTTTAACTCGCAGCTGAGAAAAAAAAGATGAAGGAAGTGTTGTGTCTTCAACCTTTTAGCCAGACAAAACATCACTCTGCTTTTGTGTTTATGTGTACATACAGCAAGTGTTAATATACAGTACTGTGAGAATGTCTTAGGGCACCATTAGGTTTTTATCTAAGCCGAGGTATAATGACCATATAAAAGTATTTCTACTTCTCTTCATTAAGGTACAAACTGGAAATATGTAGACACAATAAAAAAAAAATACACACACAACGTTCAGCACAAAGTGGCTTCTACAGGCAAAGGTCAGTATTTAGTATTTTGTGACCGCCCCAAATACAGTCGTATGAAAAAGGTTGGGCACCCCTGATAATTTTCATGACTTTTCTTTATAAATCATTGGTTGTCCAGCTCAGCAATTTCAGGTAAATATATCATATATATGAACACTGTGATATTTGAGAAGTGAAAATAAGTTTATAGGTTTTACAGAAAGTGTGC
>JAJAGP010001780.1:0-159890 GCA_025084515.1 Ancistrus triradiatus | reverse complement strand
TCTATAGGCTACAGTGGCAAGTATTTAGTGTGACATCCCATTATACTTGAGCAATAGCATCATCTGGCAGCTTCATTGGGATGCCAACTTGACCCTTCTACAGTCTTGATCAGGAATGGTCTTTTTGGAAGTGTAGCAGCCAAGAAACCACTTTTTCAGAAGGGAAACAGGGTGAAAAATATAAGATATGCTAAAGCTCACAAAGACTGGAATGAAGAGAACTATGGAGTAACAAATCCAAGTTTGAAGATTTTGGGTTCCATCGTCAATAATATATTATATATGGCCATTATAGTGTTGCTAAAACAAATCTAATGGTGGCCTAAGACTTTTGCACAGTACTGTACATGTGGTGGTTTGTGGTTTGTGAAGTATGTTGTTAGCTAAGACCACAAGGCTGGCCAAAACGATGTTGATAACCATAATTATTTAGATACCCTAAGAGGGAGTTAAAATTTTCAGCTCAGTGTGCTGTAGCTACAGAGCAAAATGTTTCAGAGCTAATGATGCTAATGATACACTGACAGGAAGCAGAACCAAGGGTGAACCCAACAGTGCCTTCTAGTCATGATTGGCTATGTTTGAACAAGGCCGATTGGAGGATCATCCTCGGCAGTGCAAAAGTGACCCCTGTATAGCCCTGTTATGGACTAGCGTTCCATCTAAGCCATGTGTACACCTGTACTCTGTGTCGTCCAGAGACACAGAGAAATTATTCATGGAATATTGCTTTCAAGTGTACCACATTTTGATTGATATCAGATTGGGATGGGTTTAGCAGTTAGAGTACTGGACTATGGACCAGAAGGTCCAGCATTCAAATCCCACCTCTGACAGGCTGCCACTGTTGGGTCCCTGAACAAGGCCCTAAATCCACAATTATGGATTGTGAGGTTGTCTTAGATGTAAGTTGCTCTGGATAAGGTTACTAATTATAAATCAAACCTACAGTTGTGCTTGAAAGTTTGTGAACCCTTTAGAATTTTCTATATTTCTGCATAAATATGACCTAAAACATCATCAGATTTTCACACAAGTCCTAAAAGTAGATAAAGAGAACCCAGTTAAACAAATGAGACAAAAATATTATACTTGGTCATTTATTTATTTATTGAGGAAAATGATTCAATATTACATATATTAGTGAGTGGCAAAAGTATGTGAGCCTTTGCTTTCAGTATCTGGTGTGACCCCCCTGTGCAGCAATAACTGCAGCTAAACGTTTTCTGTAACTGTTGATCAGTCCTGCACACCGGCTTGGAGGAATTTTAGCCCATTCCTCCGTACAGAACAGCTTCAGCTCCGGGATGTTGGTGGGTTTCCTCACATTAGCTGCTCGCTTCAGGTCCTTCCACAACATTTCGATTGGATTAAGGTCAGGACTTGTCCATTCCAAACATGAATTTTATTCTTCTTTAACCATTCTTTGGTAGAACGACTTGTGTGCTTAGGGGCGTATCTTGCTGCATGATCCACCTTCTCTTGAGATTCAGTTCATGAACAGAATTCTCTGATATAATTCAGAATTCATTGTTCCCTCAGTGATGGCAAGCCGTCCTGGCCCAGATGCAGCAAAACAGGCCCAAACCATGATACTACCACCACCATATTTCACAGATGGGATAAGGTTCTTATGCTGGAATGCAGTGTTTTCCTTTCTCCAAACATAACGCTTTTCTTTTAAACCAAAAAGTTCTATTTTGGTCTCATCTGTCCACAAAACATTCTTCCAATTGCCTTCTGGCACTCACACCTGATTGTCATCCCAATGATTGAAAACATACTTCACATACCTTTGCCATACTTTTGTAATATTGGATAATTTTCCTGAATAAATAAATGACCAAGTATAATATTTTTGTCTCATTTGTTTAACTGGGTTCTCTTTATCTACGTTTAGGACTTGTGTGAAAATCTGATGATGTTTTAGGTCATATTTATGCAGAAATAGCGAAAATTCTAAAGGGTTCACAAACGTTCAAACACCACTGTATGTATTAGTGGTTGACCAATATGGGTTTTTTAATGGCCAATGCCGATATTTAGAGAGAAGGGGGATCGATATTTAATGCCGGTATCACATTTATTTTCACAAATTATAAAACTAATAACAACAAATTAGATATAAAAGCGTTAAACTTAAATGAACATTTATTTAAGCTATAAATGCATGGTCTCTGTTTACACTCTTTTTTTATAAATAAAAAATGTATTTAACACTTTAGTGCAGCAACATGTATAACATGTAAAAATACTAAAGTGTGTACATAATCGCAAAAAATAAAGAATGTTAGAGTATTGCACATGGCAGCAGCGTCTTTTGGTTTTTAATCTCAGTCTCAGTTAAAAGCAGCATGTTGTAATTCTTGAAACAAAGGTTTCTCACTGAATGTTCTCTCAGCATCTCTTTGTTTTCAGTCACTCAGTATTCCCAGTTTATGAGCTGCAAGTTGTAATGCAGGAAAACAAGTTTTTCTGCATTTTCTCTACTATTTTTGATTATCGACGCCGATGCTGATGATCTCCAAATGTCATTTAATTGGCCGGTCTATCTCTACTATGTAGTGTGTGTGTGTGTGTGTGTGTGTGTATTGACATACCTGTTGATTATCCAGTAGCAACATCTGTCCACCCGTGACCACACACAGTCTTGGATTCCAGACATGGTGCTCAAGACCCGAACGACCAAATGGGACCCAGTGGTCTTGGTAGTCCCTTATTTCTGAGGAAGAGCAAATATGTAGTTAGGAAGAGAGCAAAAATTGCTAAGTGGACAAGGAAAATGCATTGTCAAACTCGATCACTTTCTGCGTGCTTACGGATGGAAATTGGTCGTGCATTTTCATTAGCCTGTTTGTAATTTATGACGTTACCTTGCTGTAACTGCCAACCCTGCATGATTCAATTTACCCTGGAGTTCAAAACAGTCGGTTGGAACAGCCAGTGAAAGATTTGTGAAACAAACAACCCTCAACCTTCAGCAAATGGCGCTGCAAAATCAAACCGATGTGTCGGAACACATTTATATGGAAATGAGCCTACTGGCGGCGGGCTCTGACAACAAGAGGGGTGCCATAAATACGAGAGAGAATCTGAAATTTGCTGAGTTTCACTGTAGGATGTGAATACATCATGAATTACTGTCTGTAAAAAAACACTTTTTTTCTTTACTTACATGACTTAATAACAGTTGTGTGAAAAGCTACAAGTAGCCACCAAATTGATAATATCAGCCGTCTCTCTTTCTTCATGTGCATGTGATGAGTAAGGAGTTATTTTAAAAGTTGTACCTCATTTGTTATGGTGATGACTGTATGTATGTTTCTGTGTATATTTTGCCCCATGCCATCAGAGGTGCAAAAAAGGCTTAGTGTGGAACGTTTTCAGAAGAGGCTTCTTTCTTGCCACCCTTTCTTACCCTTTCTTAGGTGGTTGGGTCCAATTTTGAGTCTTGGTCTTTCCAAGGTTTTTTCCTTATCATGGTTAGAAAGTTTTTCCTTGCCACTGTTACCCTAGGCTTGCTCAGTTTGGGCTGTGGGCCTAGATACAGTGGTGTGAAAAAGTGTTTGCCCCATTCCTGATTTCCTATTTTTTTGCATGTTTGTCACACTTAAGAGTTTAGGAACATCAAACCAATTTAAATATTAGTCAAAGACAACACAAGTAAACACAAAATGCAGTTTTTAAATGAAGGTGCTTATTATTAAGGGAGAAAAAATCCAAACCTACTTGGCCCTGTGTGAAAAAGTGATTGCCACCCTTAGCAGCAACAACTGCAAACAAGTGTTTGTGATAACTTACAATGAGTCTTTTACAGCGTTGTGGAGGAATTTTGGCCACTCATCTTTGCAGACATTGTTGTAATTCAGCCACATTGGAGGGTTTTCCAGCATGAGCGGCCTTTTTAAGCTCATGCCACAGCATCTCAATAAGATTCAGGTCAGGCCAATCCAAAGTCTTCATTTTGTTTTTCTTCAGCCATTCAGAGGTGGACTTGCTGGTGTGTTTCGGATCATTGTCCTGCTGCAGAACCCAAGTTCGTTTCAGCTTGAGGTCACCAACAGATGGCCGGACATTCTCCTTCAGGATTTTTTGGTAGACAGCAGAATTCATAGTTCCATTTATCACAGCAAGTCTTCCAGGTCCTGAAGCAGCAAAACAGCCCCAGACCATCACACTACCAACCCCATATTTTACGTTGCTATAAAGTTTTTTTCTGAATGCTGTTATACGTTGACACCAGATGTAATGGGACAACAACCTGTCAAGTGTTCAACTTTTGTCTAGTCAGTCCCAACAGAATGTTTTCCAAAAAGTCTTTGGGATCCTCAAAGATGGTGTTATGGAAACATTTGAGATGAAGCTTTAATGTTCTTTTGCTCAGCCGTGGTTTTAGCCTTGGAACCTCTGCCATGCAGGCCATTTTGCCTGTCTCTTTATATGGTGGGAGCATTGTGAACACTGACCTTAACTGAGGCAACGTGAGGCCTGCCGTTCTTTGGATGTTGTTGTGGGATCTTTTGTGACCTCTTGGATGAGTCGTCGCTGCGCTCTTGGGGTAATTTTGGTCAGCCGGCCACTCCTGGGAAGGTTCACCACTGTTCCATGTCTTCGGCATTTGTGGATAATGGCTCTCACTGTGGTTCCCTGGAGTCCCAAAGCTGTAGAAATGGCTTTATAACCCTTTCCAGACTGATAGATCTCAATTACTTTCTTGCTCAATTGTTCCTGAATTTCTTTGGATCTCGGCATGATGTGTAGCTTTTAAGGATCTTTTGGTGTACTTCATTTTGTCAGGCAGGTCCTATTTAAGTGATGTCCTGATTGAGAACAGGTGTGGCAATAATCAGGCCTGGGTGTGGCTAGAGACAGTGAACTCAGGTGTGATAAACCATAGTTAAGTTATGTTTTAACAAGGGGGGTAATCACTTTTTCACACAAGGTCATGTAGGATTGGATTTTTTTCTCCGTTAATAACAAACACCTTCATTTGAAAACTGCATTTTGTGTTTACTTGTGTTGTCTTTGACTAATATTTAAATTGTTTTGATGTTCCGAAACACTTAAGTGTGACAAACATGCAAATGCCCTGTCTTTAAAAGCACTATATAAATAAATTCGACTCGACTCGATACAGGCCAGCTTTGTGTAAAGTTCGTGAGATTGTTGGCATACGCACAGACCGACCAATCTCAGCCAGAAAGTCCTTCAAAGTTGTCACAACACAAAGTTTTCTTGGTATCTTCCCAGATCAACATCTTCCTGGCTCAGCCGTCCAGTTTGAAGGAATGGCCCAATGTAGCCAAAGTGTTTGTGGTGCCATAAACTTGCCAGTGTGAAATGTTTATTTTGTGCCCTCCCCCTTACCTCTGGCGTATTGGTCAATTTGGATTTTCCAGACCGTTTTACCTGCTTGGACGTCCCCAAAATGTTATTTCTCTAATTTGCTCATCAGTGATCCCGTATGCATAACCGTTTGCTATTCAGACAGGACCAGATTGAATCGGTGGAGTGGAACAACAGTGAAGGCTCAGCAGATTCGGGATGCCATTACTTTCCAGGCTATATAAGACCAGGCTGCACGTCCAAAATGCGTCAAAAGAGAGTGAATTATGGAAATGGGCGTCGAGCGAAGACGCAAGTGTGAGGACAGATAGAATGGATTGTGACGCGTGAGCGGGACTGGATAAGCAATATAAATATGTCTGACAGGCACAGAAGCCGTATGACCTCATAGATTTGTGGCACCTATTTCAGAAAGGATAAGAAATGATATGGCCCATAAATTGCTCTTTTAATGTCCACACACACTCAAAACCCCCGGACGAAATGTGATATTATTATGAGATAGTGTAATCCAGACTGAAAAAGGCAGCACCCATGGTGTGCATCATAGATTATGAACCACAGTGGCTCATCATTGCGAACCCAGTGATTTACCGCTGAGATGCACTGACTCGCATTCCGTCTCTGGTGAGGTGAGGTGAGGTTTGAGACTAGACTAAAAAAGTGTATGTTTTAGCATCTGTCAGAGCATTGGGTTAGCATTAGCAGTCAGTTTAAAGTCAAGTCAGATATATTTCTATAGCACTTTTCACAGTATAGCACTTTCTCAGAGCAGCTTTACAATTTTAGATCATCTTCTAATTTCTAAGGCCAATCTCAAATTAAGCAAGCCTGGGGCGACAGTGGCAAGGGAAAACTCAGTAAAATTTATTAGGAAGAAATCTTGGGAGGACCAAGACTTAAAAAGTGGCCCAACCTTTAGTTACGTAAATAATATATTTATAGTAAATAAATAAACAGAAGCTAAATAAATATGAACAGAGAGAACATATTGAAAAAAGTATAATGATTAATAGTAGCAATAGTGAAAAAATATAAGAAATATTGAATAGAATAATGTAAAAATGTAGCTATAAAGGTATTATTTATTCTTGTACTGAGTCTCTGTAGGACCTTGTGTCCTTGACGGGAAAGTTTTGATGGCGTGGCATCCTCAGTTGCCCTCTGTGGTCTGGGTAACAGTGTGTTGGTTTTAGCATTAGCACATTTTTGTGTTTAAGGAGACTTTATTTGTCACTAAATATTGGTAAACAGTTGAGAAACGACAACAGGGTGGTATGGTGGTGCTTCGCTGCTCCACAAAATTGGGTTTGATTGTCGCCTCTGGATCTTTCAGTGACTGTGTGCCTTTTCTCCATAGAAGATAAAGATGTAATTGTGGCTGCAGTTCATTTTACAGCTACACCAAATTTTGCATTCCGCCTGTGGACGATTTCTTTGTGGATAACAAATGTGCAAAATATCTAAAATAATGACTTTGATTCAATTTAGACATGAACATCTGTGGCTCATGTCCTACCAAGAAATTGGTTTAGAACTGTTCAAGAATTCTGCCAATCTGCCCTACTTTCACCACTGTGCATAAAAAAGGGCCAGTTAGCCGCTTGATGGGCAGCCGGAATGAATTTTAGCACAGCCTCAGAGACGGCGTGTGCCCTAGTTGCTATGGCGCCAAGATTTTATCAGACATTTTCCCCAATGAGACTTAAATAGCCACTCGAAGTGTAAACAGCAAGTTTCATGCTTGAAAGAAAATGTTTCACGGTCCAGACCTTGTACTGTGGTTACAAACATTGACAGTTCAGTCTTCTTTTTTATCAGTGTAGCTAGAACAAGACAAAGGGGCTCAAACCTATAGAAAAGATCAGAACAACAGGGCTGGGTTTACATCACAACACAACCAAAGCGACCCTGATTAATAGCTATTCTTAAAATCCGAAGCTACACAAAGTGGCTTGAAAAGATGCACCTCAAAAAGATTATGGCCCACATAAAAGGAGTGAAATGCATGACACGTTTAGTGGCCCTTTGGGGCTATTGTTCAGATTTTACAATGCACCAAGAAGCTGTTGTGTAATTGATAAAGGTTTTTGGAAAGTAATGGCTATTTTATCGCCAATTGTGTTTAATCTTCCCGGGCCATTCAAAACCGCGCCAGATGAGAGAGCAGATTGCTTTATGCCCGAGCCAAAGGCTTATCAGCGCCATAACATACCCCGTTTCACCTCTTAACATCACCAAATGTACGGCCACAGTGTTCACATAAAGGTTTCGTTTCAAATCTTATTCTCTGACTGTTGTCTAACTCGTAATTAGCATCATGCACAGCTCGTGCAGTTAGAAAACGTGCGGAGACAAAGGTCGAAGTTAATTGGATGTGGGCTGCTAGTTTGTGAAGAAAAACTTTTTGCCTTCTGGGAAGGTCTCTGTTTGCCCTGCCTAACTCATTAAAATACATTTAAAAAATAATGGCGCATATGGTTGAGCAGAAATACTTGGAAGGAAAAGTGGAGTTAAAAATCATGCAGTGTGCAACCAAACCATGGGCAGTTGTGTTGTTAATATCGTTATACAGTTATGTCATTTTATATTCGCATTAGGCTATGTGAAACAGGACCGAAATGGACCGGACACTATCAGAGTCACATAGTAGTTTAGATACTTTTTAGATACTTTTACTGTTTTAAACAATAACATGAATTAAATCACAATATATAAGCATTCAGTACATTACTGTACTGTGTAATACAGTACATTTTATCCTTTGGAAAACTAGTCCAACGTTTCCACGTTGTTTTCTGCATTTCAAGACAGAAAGGTGTCGCAAGGATTCACTCGTACTTGTTTTCTGTCATTCAGACGTGAATAAGATTGATATAAGACGGATTTCTATTTCTGATTATATTTCTTAGACCTCGGCTGTTAAAGCAAGCGGACGTTTATCGTATGGACGTGATTTCTGTATAGAAATATGGCCTTAATCTTTAGAGCATTTTGTTTGGCACAGTCCTGTCCCATACCACTGTTCCTCCACTAAACGTTTTGGCACTGTGCTCTCAAGCAGATAGCCTGGTATGAGGCAAACTGGCTGATTTGTTTGACTACACGCTTTTACACTGCACTGCACTGCACTTTCATAGTTATCGAGCTCCTGACGTTGGCTCCAGGGAGGCTCTGTGACTTGTTAGCGACAGTGGTGCATCTAGACCATTTGAAGTGTGAGGGGGAGCAGGCTGGGACCAGGAGCTCATGTGAGAGGAGCCAATTATGAGCATGTGTTTGCAAGAGTTAGGTAACTTCTCATTTAGGGGAGTCGTGTGGGGGACAGGCTTGTCATGGGAGGCCCCTGCTGCCCCCCAAATTGCCAGTGGTTAGTGAGTGAGGCAACAAGGGACATTCAGTTGTGTGTTGGTGTATCTTAAACTACTGGCTTACTGACCTGAAGGTTGGGGGTTCAAGCACCATGAGCTAAATACTTAACCCCTAACTGTGTGGACTCTTGACCCCTATCTGCGCAGTGGAACCTTGGAATTCGACCTTAATTGGTTCCAGAATTGGTTCAAACTCCAATTTGTTCGAAATCGGAATCAAATTTCCTTATAAGACGTTATGTAAATAGGATTAACCCGTTCCCGACGCCCAAATTATTGCTTTTTTATGCCTATATTTGTATGTAATTAATTATTAAAAGCAGGAATAAAGTAAAGCAATGTAATACAATAATAATAATAATTAATAAACACATGAAATAAATGAAATAAATGAAATAGTAAGACATGAAAATAGAAGATCGCACCATTGGGTGTTTTATTTAGAGCGCCCATGTTCAAGGTCAGAATTATTGTTCGAGTTTTGGGGCAGAACAATGTCAAATGGACCGTTCAGTGTCTGAATGGTTCGAGTGAAGAAGCGTTTGAATTCCAAGGGTCCACTGTATTTGCAGTAGAAATGCCCTAAACGGCATATTCATCAAAGCAACCCGAAGCAGATGAATCTGTTACCAGAAATACTCTCTGATATTATTTTCATCCGTATCGGCCACATCTGTGTTTTTCTCCTTGCTCCTCTGAGAGAAACACAGACAGAATTACTTACTACTTGTTTGGAGGCTGAGCTCTGACTTTGAAATAAAAAAAAAAGGTTTTTAGCAGATGCTGCTTGCTGCAGCAATTCAACCAGTGACATTCCTGAATCTACTTGAACAGGGTGTTAGAAGGATTTACATTTACATTTACAGCATTTAGCAGACACCCTTATCCAGAGCGACTTACAATTGATACAACCTTACAATCCAAGCAATTGTGGGTTAAGGGTCTTGCTCAATGAGCCAACAGTGGCAGCTTGGCAGAGGTGGGATTTGAACCCTGGACCTTTTGCTCTATAGTCCAGTACCTTAACCACTAGGCTACCACAGTTCTCACATTCCTCATTCTTTCCTCTTTATTTCATGTCTTCCCCACCCAAAAAACATGAATATCCAGATACCACTGCCTGATTAAATTGATATCACAGGTAAAGTGTGAAACTTTGTATTTAAATATACACAATCTATGATTTTATTTTGGGGTAAACGACACTGATCCAGAGAGTCAACACTTTGTCTGGTTCTCCTCATCTGATAACACAGCCAGAATTAAGTGACTTGGTCAGGGACTTGGATTTATCAAAGCAGCAGAATTACTTGGTTTAAATTGATTAATGCAATTAAACTAACATTACTAGTGGTGGTGCTTTAATGGGACGCGTTCTAGTAAGGGTAGTACCTCGTTCGCCTGTTGGCAAGATTGCTCTAGTGTCAGTGTGCAGTGCTTTGAACTTTACTTTCAGATTTTCTAAGTCAGACATGTCAACTAAAACTCAATCCAGAGAAAAGCTGAATTAGCTGCTGCTAACAACGTTGCAGTCAGGCAGTTGCGCTGAAGTTAGCAACGTTCTGTGTGTGAGTGTGCACTTTTGCCTCAGCTTTGGGCTCTCGGAAAGACTGAACATTAAGCAGATGGGAGGGACAGGATGCATCCGCTGATGGCAAGCTGCAAGCGGTTTAGCACAGCAGAGTTTTGCGGCTTTTACGATGACAGAGTTGGTGTAGATCAGGAATTTGAACGTGTATCGTCCAGTCATTTAAACCGGTAAATGTGTTTAGATTGGAAAGACTTGTTCAAGCAGGAAAACGTCTGAAGAATAGCAACCGATGCAGATTGATCTTACAGAGGGCACTGTATAAGGTCTGAATATTCACACAAACAGTAGCATCATTCGCTCTTTCATTTTCTATACCTGTTTAATCCAGTTCAGGGTTGCAGGGATTTGGGGTGAAAATACAGGTGGGAACCAAACACATGCACACGAGTCTTGCTATCATTGTGGGGACTTTCCATTGGCATAATGTTAGATAATGTAGATCATTAATTCTACCCTTAACCTTAGCCTCATTAACTGAAAAGCAAATCATTCAGCTCTTTTGGTTTTTCAAATTAAAATTGTAGTTTCACTTTAAAAAAAAAGTAATTTTCCTTATGGGGACTAGCAAAATGTCCCCACAAGGTAAAATCTGTCTTGTTTCTTCTCAGTGTGCTTGTTTGTTTATTTTGATTCTCAATCGAAGATGGCACTTAGTTATTTAAATTGGCTGACACTGTTACAATAGCACATTTTCCTAGAGTAGCATTATGTAAAACTTCTCATTTCTTTGAATTGCAGGGGACTACATATTTGTTTAAATCCATACAATAAACTTTCCATACAAGAAAAGTACAGTATTTTAAATTGTACTTCTTCCGAAATAAAGGAGGAATGTTTTCACTTGGTTGGTTAATACAGTATATGGTGGAGCTACAAGAATTATTTATAATTATAAAACTCTGTTTCTTGTAAATTTCATTTAATTGCAGTTAAACGTTTTTGTGTTAAAAAACTTATACAGTGGTTCCGACCACCGACCACCTCACAACTCATTTTGACCCGAAAAATTTGTCTCGGTACTCGGCGCACTTGCTTAAACTTGCACGAGTCGAACCACATGAAACTTGACTCCAGATTCAGTACACAGTGGGTGAATGCCATTTCAGGGGCTGCATCCTTCGAAGGACGCGGTCTATGCGGTCTACGAAGGTGTGTGCTTGGAAGGCTGGGTAGACCGCGGCAAAGACGGAACCGAAATGAGACCGTCTACTCTGCATTGGATTTCCTGTTTGCGTCAGGAACCACCCGCCCGCACCGTACCACAAAACAGCAATAATTGTTATAATAATGCGACAGAACTTTTGAGTTTAGTTTATATGCTGTTTTTGGTTTTGTTCATTATTGGAAGAAAACGCCTTCCCTGCAGTTTCACTGGCATTAATTTTTCCTCAAGCAGTTGAATAAAGTCTCGTTTGCTACTTGCTCCCTAAAACAAAACAAAAAGGTTGCGCTATTGCTTTTTAACATTTACCCTGTTCGCGTTTTAAAATCCTACATTTAAATAACGTATATTCCTCAGCAATCGTTGCGATATCCCTAAGTTCCCCTCAGGCGCAATGCACCTCGGGATATGGTAGGTCGCGAAGGATACATCGGATGTATCCTTCGTTTTGAGGGAAAAGAAGGACGCATTTGCAGGCCGCATACGAAGGAGCCTTCGAAATGGGACAGCCTAGGCGCGCCGCTATGACGCAATCGGTCTTCAAATGTAGCCTTCGAAGGACGCAGCCCCTGAAATGGGATTCACCCAGTGATTCAGCGATTCAGATTCAAAATTAGCCCTCGCTCAGTGTTTTTCTATATTTTTACACCTACAGTACTATATTCTTAGTGCAAATATGTCTCCATTGGTCCTAAAAAGGTTAGTTTATAAGACCCAAGGAAAACAGGAACTGAACAGACTGTGGTAGCCTAGCGGGTAAGGAACTGGACTATGGACCAGAAGGTCCAGGGTTCAAATCCCACCTCTGCCAAGCTGCCACTGTTGGGTCCTTGAGCAAGGCCCTTAACCCACCATTGCTTGGATTGTAAGAATGTACCAATTGTAAGTCGCTCTGGATAAGGGCGTCTGCTAAATGCTGTAAATGTAAAAAAAAAAAAAACAGAGGCTGCAGTTTGCATTAGCAGCTATGCTAGCGCCCAGAGTTCACCAATAGAGCAAGTGTTTTGTTTTTACTTTTCACTGTCAATGCATTACTCACTAAATTCCATGAGGTTTCTCAACACTTTATTATAAAATAAGCTTTGTGTTAATGATTTTGGGGTGACTGTAGGTTAATACAAGTGTTTAAAACAGTAATTTGTTTATCATTACTCATCAATTCATGATACATTTAACTTATGATGGATTTGTCAGAACATATCCCCATCATAAATCAGAGAGCTCCTGTACAGTACAACTCCATTAATGCATACAATGCCTTATACAGTGCGGATTTTCTGGGGATCTGGAACAGATTCATTCAATTTACATGATTCCTTATGGGCAAAAATGCTTGTTACTCGCCATTTTCTGTTCTTCAACAAACCTTCTGGAACGAATTAATGACGAGAACCGAGATAGGAAGGAAAGAGGAGTCAAATAGTGAACTCTTTATGATAAATCGAATGAAATCACGAGCAAGAGTGTACAGTTATACTGTAGCCCTAGTGCTCTGTAATTAAGTTGGAATAAACCCCTGTAAGTTATTGTTTTCTTCCATTAGGAACACTGTGATGCACAAACCACTTACGCTCCTGAGAGTCACTGCAATAAGTAGCGTCTGTAATGAAGTGCTCTCGCAGTGTGATTAACTGGCAGCTATTACTAAACCAAAGCAAAGAAGGATGCTCCTGATGAAAAGCTGCACGTTCCTCAGCCTAATTAGGTCGTCACGTTGCAGAACATGATCTACTGTGTACTGTTATTCTCTCTCCTCTCTCTCTCTTTCTCTACTTCCAGAGCTGTTTGTTTGGCATCTGTTCATACTGCCTGCTTTGACAGTCCTGTCTGGTACAGGTGCATGCAGACCAATCACACACATGGAAGCACTGAGCCAGATTGGTACACACTGAAAACACATTTCAATAAGAAGTAACCATTGTAAGCAAGTTCTTTAAATTTTCTGTTCAGTAGTAATCTACTGACAAAAACCTGGATCAGTTGTGAAATTCCAAAAAGACCTGCTTCTATGTTGTAGGAGAAAGCGAGGATTCCAAAGGATGATATGAAGAGGAGAGAATAATGAAGAGGATAGAGATAACAGAATAAAAAAAGTACTGTTTTTACCTGCAAGTGACTCGGAGGAAATGCTTCCCTGCCTGTCCATTGCCTCCTTCACTGTTTACTCCTCCAGCGGTTGAGCAGCATATGTCGGAGTTTGCCTTGGCTTAGTGTGTGTGTGTGTGTGTGTGTGTGTGTGTGTGTGTGTGTGTGTGTGTGTGTGTGAGAGAGAGAGAGATTTGATGAGGAGTGTGTTTGTGCGCTGTGCCTCATGGCTGTTGGCAGGCGACTGAAGCACACTTTATCACGCTGGTGATTTCAGCTCCTCTCGCTCATGTTTGCTCTCTCTCTCTCTTTTTCCTTCCGTCGCCCCACCATCCCTCTTTATACACTAACGCATATGTACACCTGAGTAGATCAGGATGTCAGGTGTCACGTTGAAAGGCAAGCAAACAGCACAGAAGTGGGAGAACAGAGCCAAAAAGGATGACTAATAGGCTTGTTTCCCCCATGGAAACTATCTCAGCTTGTTCTGCCACTCTTTGCTTGTGCATAACTGTAGTAATATCCATTTGTGAGCCTTTGAGGGCCCTAAGCAAAGTCTTATATTGGCCCATACCAATGCAGTCTGGTGAGATTATTTAGAAATGCTTCATTATGTTGGTTAGGAGACACAGTATGGGTTCGGGTTGCTTAACCTGCATGTTATGCAGTGCTATATGAGATCTTGTAGTGTATTGACTAAGTAGAGAAGATACTGCATTGATTTATTTAATGGACATTGACCACCACATAGGGATTTCCGATTTTATTACACACCAATTTTATTTGGAAGGCAGTAAACTACTTTGGGTTTGTCTATAATGATGGTATCTTCCACACCAAACGTGTTTTTTTGGATGGCGAAAATGCTGACAAAAACTCACTCACTGTTGCTCCTGCGCCTCTAGTGTCACGCCCCGCAACCAACCCAAGTGAGCAAACTGCACTACATCTCCCACAGTCCTCCGGTGGGCCACGTGGCTTCCGCAGACCAATCCGGGACTCCTTTCCTCACAGTTAGCTCTGGATTGCTCACGGAAAGCACCTGTTACACAGCTTAAAAACTCTGCGGTTTGAGACTTTCATTTGCGAAGTATTGTCTCGGTTCCGTCTGAGCGTACCGAGTGCTCTCTTTTCCACGAGGTTACCCTCGTCCTTGTCCTTGTCCTTGTTTTGCTTTCCGTCCATCGTGTTTGCGCTGCGCTTCTTCCGAGCGTTCCAGCGCTCACCAATGTTTGTGTTTCCCCGGGGATTTATTACGTTTTTGCGTTCCTGTTTTCGTCCGGGTTGTTTTGGGTATGTTCACTTGTGCTGTGTCTAGTTTGGTTAATAAATCTTACTTTTGCACTGGAATCTGCACGCGTCTCTCCCATTTGTCCCACTCGTTACATCTAGGAGCAGCTCCTGTATTTTCAGTCTGCCTCTCCACTTTATACTTCGAACTAGACTGAGTAAAAACATGGTGTTTTCATGTTCACATTTCTTTGCCCTCTGTTGTTCCATTTTACTTGCTTATAAAATGTTCAGGTTCAGGACGACGTTAAAAATAAAAGCTTAAAATAGATGTGTAATTGGACAGACCTCCTACTCCTAAATCAAATGATGGTGTTCACAGTAACAAAAACAAAAAAAGTTTCAGCTCTTGTATGAGACTATCTGTGCTCCTTTCTTTTTTGTAAAATCGGATTTACCCAATATCAGCGTTTGCCTTTTATTATGAGCAGCAAAAGGATGTCTTTGTCACTGGAAGAAGACAGTTTGTCTCTCTCTCACACATTTATGAGGTGAAAAGCTTTTAAGTGACAGCACAAAAACCCGGACACTGTCAAAATCGAGTGCGTGTAACTGCGTGTGCTGCGTCGCAAAGACTCGGTCCATGTTTCTTAAGAGAAACGATACCTAGGTTTTGGAATGTCCTACTCAAAGTGCTGACTTGAACTCCACTGAGATGCTGCCACAGGACCTTAAACAGGCAGTTCATGCTTGTAAGCCTTCCGAAGTGGAAGAATTAGAGCAATAACGCCAATGTTTCTCAATGGCGATGTTAAAGACTGATCTCCAGTTATCAGAAGTATTTGGTTGCAGTTGTTGTTGCTAAAGGTCTTACAATCCAGTTATTACTTTTAGGAAGGCAGTTACTTTTTCACCTGGGGGTACTGTGTAACAGTCTTGGGCCACCATTAGATTTGTTGTGTTAGCAATTACATAGTGACCACAGATAACATATTGTTGATGATTGGTCCCAAATAATTTCACACTTGTATTTGTCACTCCGTAATACTCTTTTTCCACTGATAGTCATTCCAGTCTTTGAGAGCTTTAGAAAGTCTTCACCATGTTCCTTTCTGAAAAAATGGTTTCTTGGCTGCTACCCTTCCAAAAAGCATTCCTGATCAGGCTTCTTCAGATTGTAGAAGGCTCAACTTGGCATCCCGATGAAGATGTCAGATGCTGCTGTTGCTCAAGTGTAAGGGGAGGTCACACTAAATACTTGCTGATGTAGTTTAAAGGAGCTCATTTCTTTCCATTTCTATTTTTTTTTTCTGATTTCTTTCAGTTTTTGAATACTGCATACAAATACTGCATAAATTTATTCCACCCTGGTTATGATTTCTATGGATTTCCATACTCTGCACTTCTTGTGACCCTCAAGGCGTCCCACTTTTCTCAATTTTAGCACTGGTATTGCCCTTGTTTCTTTGATTTATTCAGTGCCTTATCCACCCTGCTCTGCAAATATGGTTGGGTGATATGGTAAAAAATATTACTTCGTGATAGCTAAAGACATTTTCACGATATTTATCACGATACCATGTGATCGCTGACCAAATGCATCAGTAGCAACAGATTTTATAATATTCAAATTTTATAAAAGTATTGCCCCATACTAAGTGATTTTTATTCTAAATGTGCTGCACTTCATCCAGTTAAACAGGACTAATTACACTGTTTGTAATGAAACATGCAGTTGGTCAGTGTTCTTTAAGAGAAGCATATCGTCTATAACGATAACAACATGCATCACGATACGATAAAATATTGTCCTATTGGCACCTTGTCTAGGGTTGGTTTTGTAGACAGTCCTTGACTTGAGCTCTGTGCTGCCGGTTACGCCCTGGCTCCTCGTGACCCTAACTTAGATTGAGTATGAACATGAATGAATAAATTTAGTTTACAGGTAGTTGTTCTGTACATTTTCATCCAATGCCCACTAAGTTACTGACCTACTATACAAAAGAGCTCTATTACTCTAAGTCCACTGATGGGTCTGATCAGATCTGTTGGATTAAACCTTGGCATTAGGAAGGTAGATCTCTACGGAATCTGGTTGGAGTTAATCCAAAAGAGCACACCACATGCATCTTACTGTGATGTGTAGCAACTTGAGCAAAGTACGGGATGAATGAATTTCAAATGACATGCATCTACATTATTAAACCCTATGATATATGCTTAAAGGGAAAACCTGTTGATTTTCTGCAATTCATTACTATAGATGAGATCTTCATTCAGGCTCTGTGGTTGCACCGTGGCCCTCGTCATGAGATCTGCTACGGGGGAAAGTTTCGTGTGGGCAACCATTTCCCCATTAATAAGCGATGTGCCTGAATAATATGCGAAGTGAAACGCAATTACCGGTGAAGATGCCGTTTCTTATTGCTTCTTCATTCCAGTGAGCACTTGATTTCAGTTTTTCTTGATGTCTAGCTGTCTAGGACATCTCAATACGCTTTGCCACCGTCATATTTTGCTTGCTCAGTCTCTCACACATATCGAAGGACGATTTTATTCAGAATGTGTAATTGGATTTCTGCTTCCTCATTCTGGAGTCACTTTGAAGGCATGCAAACTATGGGCAAAAAAAACCTTCAAGCTACTCTTTCAGCGTTTCATAAATGTACGTTGTTTTGTTTTTTTTTTGGTTCTGCAAATACCTGAAATGCGGTTTTGACTTGTGTTCGATTTAAAGTAGATTTAAATTGCGCGTCAAGGTTTTTCAAGTCAATTATTACCTGAACCACACTTTCAGGTAATCATTTTCTGAGTTATTATTGTAAGCACATGCATATACAGTGGGGCAAGAAAGTATTTAGTCAGCCACTGTGCAAGTTCTTCTACTTAGAAAGATGAGAGAGGTCTGTAATTTTCATCATAGGGTACACTTCAACTATGAGAGACAAAATGAGACAGAAAAAATCCAGGAAATCAAATTGTAGGATTTCTAAAGAATTTAATTGTTAATCATGGTGGAAAATAAGTATTTGGTCACCCACAAACAAGCAAGATTTCTGGCTCTCACAGACCTGTAACTTCTTCTTTAAGAAGCTCTTCTGTCCTCCACTCGTTACCTGTATTAATGGCACCTGTTTGAGCTCGTTATCTGTATAAAAGACACCTGTCCACAGCCTCAAACAGTCAGACTCCAAACTCACCCATGGCCAAGACCAAAGAGCTGTCGAAGGACACCAGGAAGAAAATTGTAGACCTGCACAAGCAGACCATTTGTGTTTTATTAAGTAGTAATAATACACATTATTCTGATCACCATTGTACACAGATGAGTTGAATATATCATAGTCAAGTCAGATTTATTTCTATAGCGCTTTACAATTTAAAATTATCTTCTAATATCTTTGGCCAATCCCAAATTGAGCAAGCCTAGGGCGACAGTGGCAAGGAAAAACTCCCTAAGCGTTATGAGGAAGAAACCTTGGGAGGACCAAGACTCAAAAAGGGACCCAACCTCCTTGGTGGCGTAGATGATAAATGTAAGAATGAAACTAATTTATCTAAACAAATAAGTCTTATAGTTATAGATCAAATAAAATAATGTAAAATATACATATCGGCATTATGTAGTCCAATACACAGAGTCACTCTAGGATCTAGAGTGTAAGCAGAGTCTAAAACAGCTCCCACTTACTGAAATATGGACTCTGTAAGGTCTCTACAGGTGCTGTCTGGTACCTGGCACCAAGCTGTTGGACTTGTTGTTCCAGCATATCCCTCACGTCAGTGTTTCCCAACCTTTTTGAGCCACGGCACATATTTCACATTTCAAAAATCACAAGGCACACCACCAAAAAAAAAATCACAAAATGTATATTTATTGAAATATAATGGAAATCTAGTCTCAACTTACTTAATTTACTCAGTGTGAAACCTGGGCCTGTTTAGTCGAACACAAAGCTGGTATCTCACTGCCCTCTGGTGGAAGAGAATGTAATTGTTCTGCCTGTCTTTACAGGCTGCTGGCTTTGAATACAAATCAGGTGAAATCGGATTATGTGCGCGGCACAGTGGTTTGGAAACACTGCCTCAGATGATGCATGATCCAATTGAGATCTGGGGGAAAACAACACCTTGAACACTTTTTCATGTTTCTCAAACTGTGTGGACTGTGGGGACTGTGGTAGCCTAGCGGTTAAGGTACTGGACTATGGACCAGAAAGTCAAGGGTTCAAATCCCACCTCTGCCAAGCTGCTACTGTTGGGTTCTTGAGCAAGGCCCTTAACCCACAATTGCTTGGATTGTAAGGCTGTACCAATTGTAAGTCGCTCTGGATAAGGGCGTCTGCTAAATGCTGTAAATGTAAATGTGTGCAATGTGTGCAATGTGGTAGGGGAATTGTTCTGCCACTGTCATGAAAGGGGTGTACTTGGTCAGCAACAATGTTTAGATGTGTGGTACATGTAAAATTGACATTCACATCAAGTCAAGTCAAATGTATTTCTGTAGCCCTTTTCACAACGGAGCATTGTCTCAAAGCAGCTTTACAAATATCTAGGCCCACAGCCCCAATTGAGCAAGCCTTGGGCCCCAATCCATCATAGGGTACATACTGTATACTCCCCACACATACACACACTGAAAAAAGTATCATGGCACATAGAAAATATAAACCTCTGCTATAATAAGATACATGAATTACTTGAATGCCAAGGTGCAGTGTTTCCCAGCAGAACACTCATCACTCTTCATAACAGTGCATTCTGGTAGCATCGTCTCTCTAATAAATGGTTCAAACATACCAGCTTGTCCTGTTCATTAAAGAAAACTCGACTCTCCACAGCAGGCAGTCTTCTTCCAGTCCTCCATTTCTGACATTGTTGGCATTTGACAGTTCACAGGGGTTAGCAGTATAAAACTGGCTCACAGCTCAAAACCTGCGATATCCTTTGGGACTTACTCATTATATTACACTAATACTAATGACAAAACAAACAAATTTTAAAGCAATACATTCAGTTGCTGATAGTGGTAGGTCATTCTAACAGATTGAGTAGCTTGCTAACAGTAGTGGTACAGGTATGTACAGGATAATGTCCACAATCCTGTGAAATTGCACATTGTGCGATAAATGTTGTCCGAACACCATATTATATTCTGCGCTGTATCGCCATGGTTCCCAATCTGAGAACACGTCTACTCTGAAGAGTTTGTCAAAATACAATTTGCCCATGATAAATAAAATTAAAATAGCACACTAACATGTGCCTTCAGGCTGGCTTTAATCTGATCACATCCAATACGAATTCAGTATGGAACTACAAATTGCAGGTCTCTGTCTACCCTGACCTTGTGCAGAGCTGTGTTTATTGCTTTTAGTCCATTACGTGCAGCTGGAGATGATTATTACTGGATTGGTGTGGGTACTAGCCATTCCCGTCCAAGACATTAACCAGTTTAAAGGAATACTTGGGATACTTGAGCTGTGTTGTGTGATGTCGACCTCTAGTGGTACAACTTGGTTCTACACATGACTCGATATTTGTGATCTTTGAGGTTGTGGAGCAGTTTACCATCTCGGTCTACCTTCCTGGTCACGATTGCCTTGTGAGCTCAACACTCTGTGACGGTGCTACTATTTAACACATCATGGTTAGTACCTCAGAGACAGTGAGAGTGGAAATCAGTAAACACATACAACCTAAACAACGGGTACTATACAATACAGGCATTGTACAATAAGCGCTCTTAGTCACTGCACACCAGAAATTAAATTATTTAAATAATGGCAGTATGCCACACGAAAGTGATTAGAGCACTTAAGTGGCTAGTGCAGTATTCCTTAATATTAGGCAGTTGTGTGCAAACGTGTGAGTTGTGGTCAGACAAAATCAACACGGTTACCTGGATGGCACCAATTCCATTCCATTATATGATGAATTCCAACACCTGATTCTACTTAATGAAGTACAGGTCACATGAAACAGATCTTATTTACTGAGTATGAGACACATGAAAGCTGTGATTGAAGTACTAATTTTTGAACTTTCCTTATAAAATAGTATTATTTTGTTAAAAATGAATATCAACTTACTTTCTTTGTATTATTATTTGTGGTTTTTAATTGAGGTCTGAACATCTGCATCTTCTTTATTTTGACCTGTTGTCATTTACGGCAAATAAATGCGCTCCTCAATTCTGAAAAAAAAAAACGATTTGGAATTTGTCAGTAATTTGTAGAATAAAACAAAAAAAAATGTTCAATTTCACATACAGTACCTACAGATAGTAAAACCTCTCTGTGGACCATTGTGCAGTGGTCTCTCAGTTCCAAAGCTGTACTTCCTGCATTTTTTACTTTATTGTATTCAATATTTTATTTACATTTACAGCATTTAGCAGACACCCTTATCCAGAGCAACTTCCAATTGATACAGTCTTACAATCCAAGCAATTAAGATAGTATGAAAAGTCTTGCTCAAGGACCCAGCAGAAGTGGGATTTGAACTCTGGCCCTTCTGGTTCATAGTCCAGTACCTTAACCATTAGGCTACTACGGCCCCAGTTATTCATACCACTGTTATTTTTTTGTCAAGTTTCATTCTTACATTAATCATCTAATCCACCCAAGGACGATGAGTTTGTTTTTGAGTCTTGGTCCTCCCAGATTTCTTCCTTATAACGTTTAAGGAGTTTTTCCTTGCCACTGTCACCTTAGGCTTGCTCGGTTTGGGCTTGGCCTTAGATATTAGAAGATCATTTAAAATTGTAAAGCTACTTTTAGACAGTGTTCCATTGTAAAAAGCGCTATATAAATATATCTGACTTCAGTTTTTCCCTCTCCACACGTTTCTCTGGTGTGCTGTGTTCAGTGTTAATTTTGAATGATTTTTTGTCATAGTTTCTGTCAACGACCCTTTTGTCTAACGAAAACGAGACGATGAGCAAATGAAAATGAATGAAAAACGACAAAAACTAGGGCGAAATGAATCGACACCTTTGTCAACGAATAAAAACGAGACGAAAATGTTTCAGATCTTTAGCATCTAACTTTAGCATCTGTGGAAAGGCGGGACAAGTTGGGTAGCGATCCAATCAGTAATGCTGTAAGACTGACACGTTTGATCTGACCCCGGGCCTGGTTCTCAGGAAACCAACTCGACAATGTCAGCACTTGGTAGAAAGGGGAGAGTCTATATATTAGCACAATTCTTATTTAATGTCAAGGAAAACAGTCACTGTTAACCTGTGTGTTGCGACTAACTCCGGTAAAAACACAACAAACGGCACCTAAATGGCGCGAGCTCCTATTTTAGCAGTATTACGGTAATACGTTACAGACGCTCTCAAAGTTCATTATGTTCAAGCCAATATTTCAGCGAATAAAGTAGGGATTAATATATGTTTCCAGTTTGCGACGTGGATCTATTTTACTTTGCCTAAAAAGTGTTCATACTATCTTTAAGGAATATTCGGATAACATAACTCCGGTTTATACTGTAATTATGCATAAATGCATATAGAGCATGCACATAAAGTTCATAATATATCATTTATTCTATTCTAGGATATCTGCTGAATGTCCACACCAAGTTTGAAGCAGCTCTGTGGTGAACATTGAGTTATAACCACTTTAATGTGTACTGTTATTATCAGTGCATGGATGTAGATGTTTCATTTTGTCTTAAGTGCGTATAATGGCTTAAATAAGTCAAGGGAAATGTTTTTTTTAAAGCATTTACGTATTGCAGTCTTTACATATCATATTTTAGTCAACTGAATCTACTGTAGATTTAGTCGACTATAATTATATTATGACTAGTCGACTAAAGCAATTCAGATGACTAATTATGACTAAAATTAATTGACGTTTTAGTCACAAGACTATGACTAAAACCAAATCAAAATTCAGCTAATGCATCTGGTAAGGTAACGTGGGTTAAGCAAGTTAATAGCCTTGCTGACGTTATGCCGCGCGCGCCTGTATATACTGAAGAACGGCGGTAGGATTATGAACTACACTACCCAGCATGCACCAGGACAATTGGCGCGCGCTCCGCCTGCTGGTGATTTATAAATAACGCAGAGCATCAGTGGACTGCGGCGTGCATCAGCACCGCTCACAAACAGGTGAGTTAACCGTATTATGTTCACAATGTGGCTGCTTTTAACGCTTTGTGTTTTATTTCACGGACTTAAAGTGCATTTCTGTGAAATACCGAACGCGTTAGGCTGATAAAGTGGCAGTTTGAGCGTCGGAGTTGGCTGTACCTTCATTGGACTTTTTAACGGACAGTTAACCGTTAGGAAATTTGAATTGACTCGGTTGGTGTTTGATGTTTGTCGGTCTGGACGAGCGGAGACGCGCAGGTTAAGTGCACGTAATTTCTTAAATAGCGGATATTTGACGTGAAGAGCTGTTATTTCAGGAAGTAACAGTTAGACCAGAGTTGCGTGGGATACTGCGGTGAATGCGGACGTTACCGGATGAACGCTTTCGTTAAGCGCTGCTTATTAGGCTGTCTGTGCTAACTAGCTAGCTGACGTATTATTATATGTTGGCAAAAGCGGTCCTGGATCCGGCTTAAGTACCGCTTTCATTCGTGCCCGTTGTTTTAGGCTTCACACTCAGTTTCCAATTATGGCTCACTTCGAGAGTAAGGTCCACGGTGTTCCGTGTACACGTCACTATGACGAAACAGCAGCTGGATGTATGATCTCATGACTTTGCTTGCTGTGTGGGTTGTTGATAATCCACACAGTACTGAAAATGGTGCTTAATTAGAAGCAAATTCAAGTTTAGTGGTCTGGTGCCGTAATCTTTCCTGTGGTAGCCTAGCGGTTAAGGAACTAGACTATGGACCAAAAGGTCCAGGGTTCAAATCCCACCTCTGCCAAGCTGCCACTGTTGGGTCCTTGAGCAAGGCCCTTAACCCACCAAAATTGCTTGGATTGTATTGTATCAATTGTAAAGGTCGGCGCCTGGATAAGGGGTGGTCTGCTAATGCTGTAAATGTACCGTCAACATCTCATCTTACAGCTGCTCTCTGGGACAACCCACACAGGCTCACAGTCACGGTTTTTTCAACTATAAGATCCACACACCAAATTGATCAAGGAAAAGTCCCTAAAATGCTAATAAGTAAGAACCTTGGGTGGTGCAAGACTCAAAAAGGACTGTGGTAGCCTAGCGGTTTAAGGTACTGGACTATGGACCAGAAGGTCCCAGGGTCAAATCCCACCTCTGCCAAGCTGCCACTGTTGGGTTTCTTGAGCAAGGCCCTTAACCCACAATTGCAAATGGGTTGTAAGACGTTATCAATTGTAAGTCCGCTCTGGATAAGGGGCGTCTGCTAAAAAATGCTTGTAATGTAAAACTAATTTAATAAGTTTATAGTAGTACTAGTTTGTAGTTTTTGGCTCGGTCTATACTTTTCGTGTCTTTCATGTCTGATCTGCTGAACTCCATCATTCCTACTGCTGTACTACAACAGCTAATGTATGTGGTAAGGTAATCCGTGTATTATGTAGGGTAATAACCTTATCGGACCGCGAACGGAAGTTTACGCAGTACATATTCTGTGTATAGTAATAATGTTGTATACTAATCTCAGACTAGAATGACTGTAGTAACGCAAACAAGGTCAAGTCAAGTCAAGTCAGATTTATTTATATTAGCGCTTTTTTTACAATGGAGCATTTGTCTCAAAAGCAACTTTACAGGTTTAGATTATCTCCTAATAACTATGTCCAATCCCAAATTGAGCAAAGCCTAGGGCGACAGTGGGCAAGGAAAAAAAACTCCCTAGTTCTAGGAAGAAAAACCTTGGGGGAGGACCAAGACTCAAAAAGGGGACCCAACCTCCTTGGGCGGCGTAGATGATAAAATCTAAGAGCGAACTAAAGTCATGGAGTCAAAGTTTGAATAGAAAGATGTGAAGTATGCACCACATCGACATTATTAGTGGGCCGGGTATGATGGATAAATCTAGGAGCGAAACTAAAGTCATGGAGTCATGGTCGAATAAAATGTGAATTAAATTATGCACAGGGAGCTCCATCAGATTGTATATCATGTGTAGGGCCGGAACTGCCGGAACACATCTCGGGGAGAGACAAACAGAAAAAATGGCAATTAGTTATTGATTAAGAGCACAGTGTCTAGTTAACAATCACTGATGCCATGTCAATCACTGATGCCAAGTGTAGCATGAGACCCCCCCGGCAGCATTAGCTATAGCAGCATAGCTAGAAAAAGCTAGAAAGAGGAGAAACTGTAGGGAAACCCAACAGCCAAGAGGGATCACATGGGAGAGAATTGGCAACCCCCACGAGCGGCAGAAGACAGCAAACCCAAACGTCTCTGATCACCATAAGACTCTTTGACTATGACCCCCCAGCTCTGCCCTTATTCTAAGGCAAGGATGCATGAGTCAAGATCACGGGACCAAGGCCTAGTTTCAGCCAGGACCGCCCACACGACACTCCCCAAACACGGCTAAGCGGACAAGGCAGGCAGGCCAGGACATGACTCCAGACTGACTCCGGCCCCAGCAACCCAAACCTGCAACCTGGTCTAAATCTAGTCAAAAGCCTGCGTAAATAGGTATGTCTTTAGCCTAGACTTAAAACTTTGGAGGGTGTCTGAATTTCGAACGATAGTGGGAAGTTTATTCCATAGTTGGGGGGCCATGTATGAGAAAGCCTTTCCCCCTGCTGTGACTTTTTTAATTCTAGGAACTAAAATAAGTCCTGCAACAGTTACATAAAGCTACACGGAGCGCAAAAAGAAAAAAGCATACACGTGGCGTGTTAAAGAGAATGGAAGAACACTGTTTTAAATAATATCTGTGCTTATTTAAACCATTGACTCGACCCCGGGCACCTGCGTTGGTGGGATAGGGTTTTCGATAGCTGCACCACACGAGTGCTCCAAGGCAAACCGATCATGGATAAATGAAAGGCCGAGTTAAGTAACAGGCTATGTTTATTCATTAGTGTGTATTCAAGAGCTGTTCTGTTGGTAACCATGTACTCCAGCAGAAGTTAAGGAGAACACACAGCTTTATTTCACAGCTCCTCATTATAATAACGGCTGCAGTAGCGATGCCTTTGTAGCTTTACACATCTGTAAGTAGTTGCTATTCGTTTTCTTTAATGAGTCCTTATGGGTTTTAATAAGGCACACTGACATTATCAGAAAGGGCCGCTGTTCTTACAGGAATTATATAACCAAAGCCTGGGCTCATAAACAGAGTCATGGGGTATTAAACTGTTTGAAATAGTTTGGTGTGGCTTTAGGCTCCAGCAGCACCATTTTCTTACCATAGTGCCACATGGAGCCTGTGTGGGGGACCTGATATAACAGGATCATTTCAGGGCAACTCTAGCAGTTTTTCCTGCCGTTATACATTTATGATGGCTGTATGTATGTATTTTTTAATCCATACAAATGTTTTAGTCTAGCATGTCTAAATTTGTGAATTAGATAACTTAGTTTAATTCTTACTTACAACATCTTGGCTGCCCAAGGATGTTGGGTTCATTTGAGTCTTGGTCCTCCACCTGACTCTAATTTTTCACCTTCAAATTGACTGCTAATCCTAGAGGTTCACTTCCTTTTTGCCACTCACTAATATGTAATATTGGATCATTTTCCTCAATAAATAATGAACCAGTATAATATTTTTGTCTCATTTGATTAACTGGGTTTCTCTTGATCTACTTTTAGGACTTGAAAATCTGTGTGAAAATCTGATGATGTTTAGGTCATATTTATGCAGAAATATAGAAAATTCTAAAGGGTTCACAAACTTTCAAGCACCACTGTATGTTGTACAAAACACTACATAAAAGTTTGACTTCTCTCGACTTGACACGCGAATGCTATTACATTGTAATAAAGATATTGCACAATATTTACAAGATTATTGTAGCAATTTTTTCCACGGTAAGGATGGGACGAAACCCAAAGCACTTGTGTCACCAGTGATCAGTCTAAAGAATATTCTAACATGCACACCTTGTCTGAATCACATAAATGGGCCCCCAGACCCCATAAACGAGTAGTGCAGAGACTCAGAAGACCCTGGTCTTACTTACAGTGGCAGGAAAGTACACAAGACTCAAAACTCACCTTCCCTGAGGCGGGATATGAACCACGCTTCCAATCTAGAGGCTTCCTCCTTGTCTGGGGTTCCCAATTCTCAGCAGTCTTTGGGTTGAGGGCTGGGTCCAGCCCGTGCTGGTGGACATTCCAGTCACAGAGTGTGTAAATTCAGTCTGGAGTGAATTTAGGCATGACTCTTCCATCACTGAAATGTGGGCAGTTTTTGAAGTCCAAGTAACTCTGGGTTTTACTCGGTATGGGGTCTGTGGTGGTAGACCAGTTATGGTATTGGACTATGCACCAGAAGGGCCAGGGCTATGTTTCACATCATGTGCATGATTTATTGTACTTGTAGGCGATATTTCCAGAGCTCTGAATTCTATCCCGACTCCTTCACATGCCCTTGACCTAGTTCTGTGCCGCTGACATATGCCTATTGATCTTCTTACCTGTCCTGCGTTTCGTTAGTCACATCACATAGTGGTTGGGGGTTAGGGGCCATGCGCTTTCAGCCTTTCTTCCCTAAGCGCTATTTGTTTGCTCTCTGCTGTCTGGCCCAGTTGAAATGAAAAAATTTTCAAATTTTCACCCATTTTTGGTTTTCCTATTTTGGTGGCCAAATTTAGGTGTTCTAAAAAAAATGTTAGATGACTCGGGTGGTGCGGCACAACCCGACTTTCATGTTGCAAAGCCTAACCCAGGATTGAACCCAGCTCTTCAGACACTGCTGTTTAGAGCAACGGCTCTACCCACTGAGCCACCCTGCCGAGGATAAGCAGGTTAAAACCATTTAAAAATCCTATCTGAACTTTGTGATGAACTGATGAGGAAAATTATTTACTTAGTTTTCCATGATGTGGTTAATGTGGGTGCATTGTTATTGAATTAAAAAAGGGCACAACATTGATTATCTAGATAGTTGATTGATCAGGTTATCACATGAACAGACATTGTTTCATTCGTAGGAAAATTAGAAGGTATATAAGAGTGTGCTGCATTAGGACAGATTTACTCATAAGGGAATAGACTATTCTAGTATAGCCTTTAAAAGGAGGTCATTTACACTCTGAGGAAAATTCTGTTCTGTTGGACATAAAGGCTGAAGCAGTGAAATACAAAATATAGTTTCTCATTTTTTGACTGTCCTGGAACATCAAAAGAAGTCTTGCATGAAACGTTCTTCTGGTTACGTGGACGCTCTTGGTACGTAATTACACCCCTGACTTTTTTTATTTTTTTTTGGGCCAAGCTGTCCAAGAAGTAGAAAGAGCAAGAATGGTGTCATTGGCTATTATGTCAGAACACACTGCCCTAGATGGAGGTTTGTGAGTCAGAGAGGAGAGGCTGTGTGTTAGAGTAAATTACTTTCAAGTGGCAGGAATCTTTTTTTTTTCTTTGCTGTGTCTGAGTGAATCTGCAGAGGAATAATGTCATAGTGAGGCAAAAGAATAGCCAAATCTGCCGCTACTATGTTTGTACTATTCAGATATGGTTCAATTTCTGGGCATTTACCTGTTTTAGTCTTTTTACTGGAGGATGTCTGTCAAGAAATGAGTGGTTTATAGATCTCCAGTATGAATTACAATAAACAGTCTGGTTGTATGACAGGCCTGATGTGCATAGAGGCCTCTAGCCAATCGGTGCGTCTGAAATCACGTCAGTATGGACCAAAATCTCTGAGGAACCTTTCCGGCACCTTGTTGAATTTATGCCACAAAGAATTAAGGCAGTTCTGTAGGCTAAAGGGGGAGCACACCAGTACTAGCAGTGTGTACCTAATAAAGTGGCCGGTGAGTGTTGATCAATACATGTGGCACATTTTCAAACGGCAATCGGAGCGTGACTGACATTATCGTATTGTAGCTATAGGATAACTGACTGTAGCTTAATACTATGAGAGTTAATCATGTAAATCTGACAGTTCCTATTGTGCACAGGACTGACGCTGTTGACCAAGGTGCAGCTTCACTGCTCATATATTTTATAATTGTCAAGCTATATTTGTTTTTATGGGCTGTCATAAACTCAGAGAAAGTGACTTCAAGTACCACTTTCACAAGCCGCGTGGTAATCCTACCAAGACACGTTTCTTCAGTCTGATTGTTTGATGTCTAACTGCTCGTTCTATGGCTTGTGTCTTTGAGGGCTTGATAATTAGTAGCTACATGCCCACAAGCGTTGCCCGACTGTCAAGTCCGTATTAAAGTCTGTATTTTATTGTTCGGCATTTTGAGCATCTGAACCAATGCCTGGTTTCAGTTTATTTGCAGCAGGAGACGATATAAAAGAGCCCTCTGTACTTAAGAACGAACGGCAGAATGCTTTTCCCTTGGGAAACAAAAATCTTATTCAAATTTAGACTGAATTAATATTATCTGCAGGAATTTCTGCAGGGCATTTAACATAGGTGAATGTAATCTTTCGAGATTCTTCTTCCCTTGGCTGCTCCTGTTCAGGGTGGCGATAGTGTTTCTGGTTCGCATATTAAACCTGGGTCGAATTTTTGGTCAGAAACCCTCCCTGCCGCAGCCCTCCCATTTTAGCCAGGCTTGGGGCCAACGCCGAATACAGTAGCTGGGCACTCATGCTAGGACACTAGCGAGACCTCATACCACTTCCAATGGAAACAGTCCTTTGCTTGCTGTCCTTTCCCACCAGCAAACTCAGCAGTTTATTCTGCATTTAGCTCCATATATAGTATATGATATATATAGTATATGAGGACAACCCAGTTAAACAAATGGGGCGAACTATTATTCAGTACTTGTTCATTTATTTATTGAGGACAATGATCCAGTATTACATATCTGTGAGTGTTAAAAGAATGCAAAGCTCTACGCTTAATAGGTAATTACAGGGTGAAATTAGTCATGTGTTTTTAATCAATACAATGACAGTCAGGTGTGGTTGGTTGTATTTGAAAACAGTGACCTAACAAAGTCTGCTCTTGACCACGAGTTTGTGGAGGTGTATCATGCCACAAACAAAGGTTTCTGAGGACCTCAGAAAATATTTTGATGCTCATGAGGCTTGATAGGTTTCAGAGGAAACCCTCCAGCATCCCAGAGTTGAAGCTGTTTTGTACGGAGCAATGGGGGTTCTAGTTTAGCTGCAGTTATTGGTGTATAAGGGGGTTAGATATGTAATATTGGATCATTTTCCTCAACAAATAAAGGACAGAGTATACAACTTTTGTCTCGTTTGTTTAGTTGGATTCTCTTTATCTATGTTTATGTGAAAATTTGATGTTTTGGGTCATATTGATGCAGAAATGTAGAACATTCTAAAGGGGTTACAGCCTTTCTAGCACCACTGTTGTGTATTGGTGTAAAGATCAATAGCATGCATGAGGAACTTGAACAGCAGCTAACCACCATAAAAGCTTCCTGAGATTTGGAGACAGTGTTCATGTCTGGAGTGGTTGAACCGATTATTAACCTTAGTTAGGAAATCAAGATTACTTTGTCCTTTCTGGTTTTTTACAGCAGAGTTTATTCTCACTTGTCTCATAAGAGCTGAATAAGGGGAATATTTCTCCCAGTCATGTCTTCTGCTTACCGTTATAGGGCTTATTATCGAATCAGAATAAAGCACATGTGCTCCCACACACACACTCTATCAAGGGGAATGGAGAGGTTATAAATAGTTTTTGGCATCTGGAAGTAAGGGGGTGGTTCAGCTGTGAGAGAAACCGATTATTTTCAGTGCTGGTGGTTCTCATTGGTGGTACAGATGCATCTATGCATGTGTAAATGGTGTGAGTATTTGTTTTCTTTCTGTTCATTAAGAAAGCTGGTCACAATGAGACAAATTAATTTGTCATCATGTTAGTAGCATGAACCGGAATACCTAAGATAACGTCTAGACTTCCATTTGGTTTAGCGTGTGGAAACATGTTCACTCCTGCTAATCTGGGTCTCAGTTTTTTGAGCTACTTCATAGCTGTGGGCTTAATCATTTACTAATAGTGGCAAGATTAGTCATACTGGTCTCTCTTATATAGGTCAGGTATTTGTAACAAGTGTTAAACAAGTGTACAGATTCATTCTTTAATATTTAAAGACTATGAGCTTTATCTACAAAACTTTGTCAAGTTAAGTGAAATTGAGAATTGAGAGTTTTGACAGTTTTTTTTATCTGCTGGTACGTTTTTCTTTTCTGAAACCATGGTAACAGTTTTCACAGCATGGGTGGGGATGCTAAAAATTTCCTAAAAAGATGCTATTTCTGTCTGCCATAAATTGTTATACAGTGTAACTGATTTTAAGAAAACTATCCTTAATCTTGTGTTTCAGTCTTATTGATTGTGTGTAAAAAGAGTTAGTTAACTGGACTAGTTGAGCAAATTAAAAAGAAGCAATGGAACTATGACATATGTCATTTCTCCAGTTTTGGTGATTCCTTTGTCAAATATCCACAATTGGCTTTTCAAAACGCAGCTTCTGTTGAATGAAATTGGTGTTTTTTATATGCCGTGTATACATTTGTGTGGACTTGTTGTGCAGTTATAAAGGCCTTATTTTGGTCTTTGTGAAAATGGATGATGTTCATTTCGAATTCAGTTGCTTCTCTGCATTTTGTGCGCATCGTGTGAGGTACACTTTATAGAATTTGCTACATTTTGACCATTTTGTTGGGTATCATGATCCTTGGCGTCATGGCATCCATCCTATGGCGTGTCTTTTTGCACCCGTCTGCTGTTTAGAGTACTTTTTGGGGCACTTCTTTTTGAGGTGGTGAAACGGGCTTGCTGTGTTTCCACCAGATGTGTCAGGCTTGTCTTTGCATATTTTTAAAGAAGCTGTTGTTTGCGTTGAGTAAAATCCAAATCAGTTTCATATAGCTGTTGCTGATAAAAAAAAAAAAAATTTTTTTTTTAAGTCACTAACTCCTCTGTGCGTTGTCAAACCGTCATATCCCTAGTATGAAGTTTGACGTGCTGGCGTGGGTTAAATTTGTTGCAAACTCAGGTTCAGACAATGCAACTGCATTAGGTGATATAATAAACAGAATACACCTCATACAGTCATACATCTCCACAATGCACATTGTCCCATTTTGGCATCGCGATAAATTGTCACGATGTATTGTTTCACCCCTATAGCTTTTGTTAGTAGCATCCTTCTTTTGACAGTGCTTAGTACTGTCTTCTGACATGATGTTCTTTCCCTGCACCACATACTGCAGCAGAATCAAATATAGGTCACACATACTCAGTCACGATCTACAGGCAACATGCTGCATATCACTGCAATGATTATAAATCTCTTGCAAGTATCCCATTTCCCCCCCAACTGGTGAAGGGATGAAAATGTGTGGGGAAAAACCCTAACTTTCATTTAAGGCATTCATTTTGGAAGCCCTAGCTAACAATACATTTACACATAGGATGATACCGATCTGCTCATTCAAACTACATTTACATGATTCCACAAAGTTACCTGTTTCTACATGAATAATCAGGGATACTGTACCTGTGAAGTTTCAACCACAGTACTGGCTCGTGTGTCTATTAGCATTAAGACCCGTTGCTTGGGGTTTTCTAGATTGGTTGCCATTTTCTGTATTATGAGAGGATGTTGGCCTTCCTCAATAGAATAACATCATATAATGGTTTTCCGACTCTTCGCGACAGACCTACAAACACACTACAGTGGGGCAAAAAACATAAATATTTAGTCAGGACACCGCCCTGCACCTGCAGGAACCTGAGTCACCCCTCTCTCGCGTAGTGTGTTACTGCAAATGGTAGCCTTTTGGTTACTTTGGTGTCCCAGCTCTCTGCAGGTCATTCATCATCAGGTTCCATCGTTGTAGTTTCTTAGGATTTTTTTTTTTTTGCTCACTGCCGCTCTCATGATCATTTTTGAGCCCATGGGGATGATAATCTTGCGTGGAGCCCCAGATCGAGGGAGATTAATCAATGGTCTTGTATGTCTTCCATTTTTACAACATTTGTACAATTGCTCCCAGAGCTGATTTATTCACACCAACCTGCTTAACCTACATTGTAGATTCACTCCCTTTTTCCCAGCCCTGGTGCAGGTCCCCCTAACAAGTTTTCTTTCATCTGTGTGTCCTTCGACAGCTCTTTGGTCTCTGGCCATGGTTTGAGTTTGGGTCTGACTGTTTTGAGGCTGTTGGACAGGTGTCTTTTATACAGATTTCGAGGTCCCAAACAGGTTGCCATTAATACAGGTAATGAGTGGAGGGACAGAAGAAGATCTTCTTACAGAAGAAGTTTTTACAGGATCTGTGAGAGTCCAGAAATCTTGCTTGTTTGTGGGTGACAAATTCACTTATTTTTCACCATGGTTTACAATAAAATTCTTGAAAATCCTACAATGTGATTTTTCCCTTCCCCTGCATTTTTTTTTTTTCCTCCATAGTTTTTTGTCTCTCATCAGCTGAAGTGTGACCTATGATGAAAATTACAGACCTCCTACTCATCTTTTCTAAGTAGGAGAACTTACCACAATCAGTGGGCTGACTAAATATTTTTTTTTGCCCCCACTGTAACAGAATGTAGTACTGGGGGATATGGATGATGTTAGATCATATTGAGCCACCTTTAAACAGAGAGAACCCAAGAACCACCATACTAAACACATTTTATTACTAACTTTGCATCACAGGGTGCCTACTCTGTTCATGTGTTCAACTCATGATCAAGAAAGACCAATAATGGCCCCCACTGTGGGTTGTGTCCTTAGAAATTAGTTTCTAGCAGCAGTGCAGCTATAGTTGACTACATGAGGAGCTTATTGATGGAAAAAAAATGATAGTTATGCGATATTCAAAATGATGGTTAATGAAAGTCATTATGATCAGCCATAATGGCGGAACCGGTTTTCGGTTTTACTCCTCACGGACAACAGCTTCTGTTTGGAAAATATGATGCCAAGCAAAAACACCCCCACACTGAAGACCTAGATAGTGCATGTGTGGGGTGAAACTGCTCCTGAATGTGAAATAACATGAAGAAAGCATTTCAGGACATCGCCTGACCGGTGCCTGTGATAACTCAACCTGGGGCCATGGATTTATGACATTGTAGTAGTACAGCTGATGAAAACAAAGCCACTTTGTGACTTCTTTAGTAATTAGAAATAGTTTGATCTTTGTCACCAAGGTTGCAATTCATAAACACTGAGAGTTTCCTCTGATGTACACAAAATGCAAAGATGATTGAATACAAAATTTCAGCTCTGTCTTTTTTCTTGTGTAGTTGATTTATGGTCCATTTACGTGGACACCTAGAACAGTGTACATTTTGAAAAACTGTCTTACATGTGTGTGGGAGGTGCACGGTAATTAAAGTTTTTTGTTTTAAAATTTTAATTTGAACTCTCTGTTATTTCTGTTTTGTAGAGGTATGTGTTATTAGTAAGTGATTAGAAAGTATTCTGGATAATATCATGGGATTGTCATTCAGTTCAGTCCAGTTTTGTTAAATCACATAAAATGCGCACACACCCCAGTTGATACCAAATGAGGCCCTCATTTTGACAGATTTTCCTTTGACTTAAAGGTTTTAAACTCCAATTCTGTGCATAGAAAAAGTCTCAGTAATGTCTTGAGTCGCCTTGCAGTTATTTCCTCTCCCACTCAAATTTCATGTCTCGTCTCGTTCAACTCCCTCCCTTTCTTCTCTCTCCTCTCTCTCTCTCTTGTCCCGTTTCTGTTTTAGTCTAACCAGAGTAAGATCCCGTGTCTCGGCGCCCGGGGAGAGCTCGGCTCTGATGAGAGGCACGTTCCTTCTTTGTATGCTGGTTCTAATTGCAGAGATAAGGGCAGCACAGAGAGGATGTGTTCTGCTTTGGCAGGCCATCCAGACAGAGGCCTGCACTTCGCTTCATGTTTTGCCTTCTGTTCTGCCTTCTTGTCTAGGTTTTACTGACATCTGACCGTGGACCAAGAAGAAGAGTGCAGTCAGGATACTGAGCCCTCAGGGACGCGCAGCCAAAGGTATCAGCTATTCTTACAAACTTGTGGAGCTCTGCTGAAGCCAAGTATGACACCTCTGTGCTGGTGTGTGAGAAATGGAGTATTATAGGCCTAATTAGAGGCTGCTTGTTGGAGATGGGTTATAGAAGGGCATCAGTTGTAGGTTTAGAAATGTACAGATTCAACCTTGATTTGTGAGGCTGCGTCGTCATTCCTTTAACTCTAGTCACACGTTTGATGGAGGTTCTACTTTGGCTGACAGACTGAGGTGTTTTTTTTTTCCAGTGTCTTGTATCGTGCCATTGTCTTTTCATTCCCGGGCTTCAGTCTGTGTCTGTGAGATCCTTCACTTCTCTCTTTGCCAACTGGCACACGCAAAGTATTTCCAGACCAGACCAGAACCTGCCTAATATTTGTCATCTTGATACAATATCTTTGTGTAAATGACTTTTGTGCAAACACCATTTCAAGTAGTCAGTGGACTGGGATTTTCAGACAAATTATACTAGATAATTCCATCATTCCGTGGATGCTGCTCATCATTCATTAATCTTGTCTGAAAGTGTTTTTAATAATAAAATTTTTCACTAGTACCAGTGTTGGGCGGCTGAGACTCTGCTACTGTTGCAAGCGTACGTTATGTCCAGAGCACAGCAAGGTTCTGATGAATGAAGTGGTTTAGTTGATTGAAACACAATCCTTATCCCTGTGTAACAGGCCTCTAGTGAGGTGTGTGTCTGTATTTTTGTTGGAACAGAAGACTGCGCACAGGAAATAGAGTACATAGTTGGTCTGGATAACTGTCTGGAGGGATTTTGCACACGTGCCGTTACACCTAGCTCCTGAATCTGTATAATGCGAATGCTACTGGTATTTGATTATGCATTTTGATTATTTTTAGAAACGTTTATCAATAATATTCATCTTTTAAATATGAAACTTTTAACATGTGATACTAAAACTCTGGAAATTAAAACCACACTGTTATTACACATTGTTATTTTGGTGCAACACAATAGAATGAATTAGTTAAAGGCCGAATGGGTCTTAAGACAGGATTTCAGCTCTTAGATCTCACAATGAGGGTAAAGCTATGCCAGAGCATGGGGCACAGAAAAGGGATAGACCAGAAAAGGACCTTCCCAAAACTGGTCCCATAAATTTGGAAGCATTCGGTTGACCAAAATGTCTTGCTAAGATGAAGAATTCGGATTTCCCTTCATTGGAACTATGGGGCCTAGGTCAACCCCTGAAAAACAAAACCATAGCATTATCCGTCCTCCGCCAAACTTTGGCTGCCCGACTGCATGGTGCCAGCTGTAATATTCTCCCGGTGTTCTCGTCCATCAGACTGCCAGATAGAGAAGAGATTTGTCATGCCACACAACATGCTTCCACCGCTCCAGAATTCAGTGGCCCTGTACTCTATCATGCTTAGCTGATGGAAAATGTGCATATACAGTGGTGCTTGAAAGTTTGTGAACCCTTTAGAATTTTCTTTATTTCTGCATAAATATGATCTAAAACATCATCAGATTTTCACAGAAGTCCTAACAGTAGATAAAGAGAACCCAGTTAAACAAATGAGACAAAAATTTTATACGTGGTCATTTATTTATTGAGGAAAATGATCCAATATTACATATTAGTGAGTGTCAAAAGTATGTGAACCGCTAGGATTAGCAGCTAATTTGAAGGTGAAATTAGAGTTAGGTGTTTCAAATCAATGGGATGACAATCAGGTGTGAGTGGGCACCCTGTTTTATTTAAAGAACAGCGATCTATCAAAGTCTGCTCTTCACAACACGTTTGTGGAAGTGTATCATGGCACGAACAAAGGAGATTTCTGAGGAGCTCATTAAAAAGAGTTGTTGATGTTCATCAGGCTGGAAAAGGTTACAAAACCATCTCTGAAAAGGTTGGACTCCACCAATCCACAGTCAGACAGATTGTGTACAAATGGAGGAAATTCAAGACCATAACCAACAAAGATCACTCCAAGAGCAAGGCATGTAATAGTTGGCGAGGTCACAAAATATCCCAGGATAACTTCTAAGCAACTGAAGGCCTCTCTCACATTGGCTAATGTCAATGTTCATGAGTCCGCCATCAGAAGAACACTGAACAACAATGGTGTGCATGGCAGGGTTGCAAGGAGAAAGCCACTGCTTAATTAAAGAAACATTGCTGCTCATCTGCAGTTTGCTAAAGATCACGGGACAAGCCAGAAGGCTATTGGAAGAATGTTTTGTGGACAGATGAGACCAAAATAGAACTTTTTGGTTTAAAAGACAAGCGTTAAGTTTTGGAGAAAGGGAAACGCTGCATTCCAGCATAAGAACCTTATCCCATCTGTGAAACATGGTGGTGGTAGTATCATGGTTTGGGCCTGTTTTGCTGCATCTGGGCCAGGACGGCTTGCCATCATTGATGGAACAATGAATTCTGAACGATATCAGAGAATTCTAAAGGAAAATGTCAGGACATCTGTCCATGAACTGAATTTCAAGAGAATGTGAGTCATGCAGCAAGACAACGACAATAAGCACACAAGCCCTTCTACCAAAGAATGGTTAAAGAAGGATAAAGTTCATGTTTTGGAATGGCCAAGTCAAAGTTCTGACCTTAATCCAATGGAAATGTTGTGGAAGGACCTGAAGCGAGCAGCTAATGTGAGGAAACCCACCAACATCCCAGAGCTGAAGCTGTTCTGTACGGAGGAATGGGCTAAAATTCCTCCAAGCCGGTGTGCAGGACTGATCAACAGCTACAGGAAACGTTTAGTTGCAGTTATTGCTGCACAGGGGGGGTCACATCATCAGATACTGAAAGCAAAGGGCTCACACATACTTTTGCCACTCACTAATATGTAATATTTGGGATCATTTCCTCAATAAATAACTGACCAAGTATAATATTTTTGTCTCATTTGTTTAACTGGGTTCTCTTTATCTACTTTTAGGACTTGTGTGAAAATCTGATGATGTTTTAGGTCATATTTATGCAGAAATATTGAAAATTATAAAGGGTTCACAAATTTTCAAGCACCTGTACTGTCCAGTCAGCAGTGGATTAGTGGAACTCCTCGACCAGTAAAGACTGATAACATCAGGGACGTACAGTGGTACCAGGCCATGTAAACCTTACAGATTAAAAATAAAACCTTATAAATCAATTTGAAGTTCAGCAGGACTCCACTGTACAGACTACCATGACAGGTGAAAGGCTGTCTTTTCTTGTACCAGTTAGGAATCAAGCTGTGGCATTTGGGACGAGCTGCAGATTAGACAGAGGCCTGACTGACTGACACTCGCATAGAGGGAAACTGCAATAAACACTTCCATGAGTCAGTGTAGAAAAGAACAAGGCGCAACTGACAGCAAAACGTGGGGGGCTGTCATGCACATTGTGAAAGAAGCTTGTTTTTGTTTTTGCCCAAGTTTTTAACACATTACTACTTGACATGCTTTCTCACTTCTTACTTTGAATCTGCCCATAGCTCAAGGACATGATCCGAGTTTGTGCATTAGTGACAAAAACGAACGCACCCCTAATACACAGTCACCGGTCACTTTATTAGCTACGCCTGTTCAACTGCTGGTTATCGCAGATATCTAATCAGCCAATCACATTGCAGTAGACATGATCAAAACGATCTGCTGAAGTTCAAACCGAGCATCAGAATGAAGAATATCTGTCTCACTTTCCTACCAAGCATCTCAGGCTGGATTATGAAAGTGCTTACATAACCTGTGCTTGCTAAGTAGTTCACGTGAAGTGCTTGAAAGCAGCAGTAGTGCACCTTTATTAAATGCATACTATTAAATACTTTGTCTAGTCTTACAGAGGTGCACAAACTTCCAAATATCATTCTGTTGGAGTGAGGGGAACATTGGGAGGCCGCGATTGGCAGGTGTTTTGAGCTTGGTGCTTGGCGAGGACCACTGAGTCGTCAATACAAACATCACAAAGCAAACAGTTACATGTCAGTCTAGGGTTGATGCAGCAGAATGATTGAGATGGAGTTAGTGGGACGATGAATGGAAACACAACATTGGCAAGACCAGTAGGTGTGTTAATCCACAATACATAAAGGTGTACAGACGGCCCTCTGTATCCACGTCTGATTGGTTAATCTTGGGATGCTCAAGTCCTTATACAAAATAGCATACTATTCACACAGAACCTACACACATTCTTGCTTATACAGCTCTAGAGTATTTATAACAGCAGTTTCCATGCGTTCACGTTCTCGTGGGGATCGGATTGGATGCCGGAAGAGCTGTAGCAACAGGGGAGAAGGGGGGCGGTGGCTCAAGACATCCTGTTTCAGCTTAATGACTCCAGTCTTCATGACTTTGCACTTTGCACGCCAGAAAATCAATGTTTACACGTACAAACAGAGCAGCACCAGGTGGACTGCAGACGCAGACGCCATGCCGACGTGGATAACTCAGAGACGCTTAATTAGCCCATCAAGTATTGACACCTAGTTATTGACTTTGTCCAATTGAGTTATCAGAACCATAAAACAAAGAGTGGTAGTGTTTAAGAATAGTCTTTAATAATATTATGTTTGCTGCTGTAACCTTGGGTCCTTCGCTCAACTTCTGGTTTGAGGAGTTTGAGGAATCTCGGCCACGTTTGTGCTAAAAAAAACCCTAATCTGTCATTTTTCTGTGTTCTTCGGATGTGCCAGCTAACTATCAGAGTGTAAAAAGTAGGTCACGGCTGAGTATAGTAAAAATGTTGTGTCTCAGGTTTTTTCTGGGATGTTATCCCAATTAAGACTCATGTGTAACTGAAGACAGCAACCAAACCTAATTTTGCTCTAGAAAACTTGAAGAAAGTGTACTTTCCAACTCAGTCACAGTGCAATTTCAAAAATTACAGATCACCAACATCTTTTAGGTGTCCACGAATAGCATAATATTAATTAAATAAATCTAAAATAAATGTAGTATGGTTCTGAAGTCCAGCTAGATCGTAACTCACTGATGGTGGGAAAAAAAGTTTGGATTCAGACAATTGTGCTGATGTCACAAAAAAGGCAAGTTTTTGGGCATTTTGTTGGGTGTTGTATTTTTGGCCAGGTCATGGTGATGTTTCAAGTGCAGAGCTGTTGCCTTCACCTGCGATCCCCAAGCTATCAAGCTTTCGGCATACTCTTTGGGGCACTTCCTTTTGAGGGGCTTAAACAGTTTTGTTGCTTTCACCAGAGGTGCCAGTTTTGTCTTAGGGCCGATTGTGCGTTGTCCGTTATCTAAAACCCAAAGCAGATGGTAGAGACATTTCAATTGTTCATGAACTTAAATTGCCCCATCGCCCACCCCTGTTTGGATAACCAAGCGACACTCTTCCTTTAGTTAAGAGCCTGTGATGTTTTATATTTTAGAATGGCCTGTTAATGATGTAGTATGCTGCAATAACAGGAGCTTCTGCCATCATCTTACTGAGTATCTTTTGCGATGAGCACAGTTGGTCTCCTCTGAGCTTAAAGACACAGCTGCTGGTGCATCGGATAAAACCTCAGATGTCAGGTCAACTAGTGGGGGTCCCTGGTTTGAGAATTCAGAATGTCCTATTACTCACTCCATTTGTCAAGTGGGAAAACCTTCCAGTAAAATGTGGCAGAAACATTCCAATTCAGTGTCCATAGCCTGTGTTGTGAAAGGAACAAAACAAAATACAAACTGAAACTGTTTGCATTTCCATCATGCCTTCCAACATGCCTGCCTAGGGGAAAGACATAACACTATGTGATAGGATTATATGATGGGCCTGATACTTGTTTGACGGAATCCAAAAATGCACTGATAGACAGAATTACGAACAATATGGAAGATCAGCCGGATGAAACAGACTCAAATGATCAATATCTTTGCTGAATATTGTGGCACAACACTATTGTGCGAGGCCAGTCTATGTCTGCTCTGATCTTAATGTAACCGCCTCTGTGTATTATCATTCATGAAATGAATCGCAGTAAGATTCCAATGTCTGTAGGCTGATGGGGTTCAAACAGTCTGTAGACAATGAGTTGTGTGTCATAGAGAGTAGAATGTCTTTCTCCCACACATGAATTGTAGTGCTGCTGTATATGCTTTAGCCTTTGTGCCTCACTCAAGTCCATTTGTTAGGTATTATTTGTCAGTAGGTGCACACATTAAAGGAGTTGTGGTATCATCTTGGTGGATAAACACTGTTGGTGGTGGAATCTGAGCAGAAAATATGATTATTTTTTGCTAGTCTGTGCTAGACCATGGCCTAAACTCTTATACATCGTTCCATAAAAGGCTAAGAAGTAATCAAAGAAGTGTGTGTAGCCCAGCTCACTTCAGAATAAGAAATGCCCCTTTCGGTTGACATATTAATGCAAATAAAGTGCAGAGTAGATCTTGAAGTATTTATCTGTATATAGGCAAGTTTGTTTATTTCATTTGACATAGTTTGAATGATCTAATAATAAATGGTGGATATGATTCCTTTCAGATTGTACTGTCACATTACATTTACAGCATTTAGCAGAAGCTCTTATCCAGAGCAACTTACAATTAGTACAGTCTTACAGTCCAAGCAATTGTGGGTTAAGGATCTTGCTCAAGGATCCAACAGTGGCACCTTGGCAGAGATGGGATTTGAACCCTGGACCTTCTGGTCCAGAGTCCAGTACCTTAACCACTAGGCTACCACAGTCCCAGTACCAAGCTCTAACTATAACTACATAAAATGGATGGAGGGAAACCAGTTACTGCATAAAAATAAATATCAAACTACGATACTCCACATAAAATGGTGATACAGGGAAACCAGCCAATGGTGGTGGGTGATTAAAATATTTGCACAATCTGCCTAAACAGAGCACGGGAACCGTGTACAAAACTCTCCTGCTCAAAAACAGACATGGCATCCCAAGAAAGGTATTCTAGGGCTGTGCGATATGACGATATGGCGATATAAAAAGTCTCAAAAGTTTCATGGTGTCGCAAAGTACAAGCTGTATGGCAGTCTTTTGGTCATATCGCACACTCTATTAGTTCAGCTCATGTTTTTGCTTTCAGATACAACTATAAACCAGTGGGTGGGTCCTTATTTTTGTTTGACTGGATGGTGGATAACTCGGATGTCTGAAAAAAAAAGTCATTTTTAGTATTATGGAACGGGTTTTTCTTACACGCCGGAGAATTTGCCAGTGACAGTTGGTTATAAGATATATGAATGGAAGACTGACACAGTGAACATGTTAAGAGATCACGCAGAGAGCCTGACAGCACAGAGACCTTGTGTGGGTGCATCATGTTTGGATCGGTGCTGAATAGCGAACAAAAAACAGTATTTTAAGCGACTTTGAGAACGCCAGTCTGCAACAACAACCCACAGGGATCATCAACCAATCTCTTGTCTCTCAGACATGGCCAGTTGAGGTTGCATATGATGCCCATCACAGCTGGAAAGCACCTGGGTCACTAGCGTCTTAGACATCTGTGCCATCCAGACGTCTTAAAAAAGGTGTTTGCCAGACTCTACATGAATTATTAAGTCAGTGACGGATAACCCAGATAAAGTGGATATAGGGAAACCAGTCACTACATGACACAGAAGAGTCAGTTCTTAGCTCTTGGCCCACTAGATCTCTCAGGTTTCCATCAGACAACAGGTGGTTGCATACTACACCTCACTGCATTATTTATACTTCTGCTGTCCTGTTTGTTACACTAGCTCTATTCATGAGCTTTAGAACTGCATAGTCGGGGCTTTTAACATGACTGCATGCTGTCACAGCATAGTGCTGACAAATGCTCTTTCCTCAGGTTGGCCCACAGCTGTTCTGGGTTACTAACATGTGGCAGTGTTAAATGCAAAGCCTAATTAAAGATGACATTGCAGTTTAAGGCGTCTTGCGTTTAAACGCCAGTGCGAGATTTTAATTACATTTGGGAAGAGCTAGTATAATATTAGCTGCCCTTTTAATCTGATAAACCAGACATAACGAAATGTCCAGTTTCTTATGGACATTTATAATTAGAATTCTCTTTCAAGTTTAGTCCCCAGGTATTAGTGTTGACATTCTTCCCTCTAACTGAAGACCAGAGCACTGTGACAGGCTCAGATTAGGAGAAACAGATACCGGCTTGTTCCCAGTTTCACACCGAGTCTGTTGACTCGTGCAGAAGGCACGTCATGATATCTGTTATCTGGATGAAATCTGTTGCGTGAAACAGGATGTGGCCTATAAAGCGTTCTTCATATTCGTCACTAACTAGTGCTGGAGAAACAGGCACAGGGGTGTGGCGAGTCCAAGTTCCCTATTTACTCAATGTACTTTTATTCTGAATCCATAAGCAGGCCCCCAGTTCTAAAAGCATTTTCTTAATCTTTTTCCCCACTGTTTTCATCTTCCTTTCTTGAAGATCAGTTTTAGTCCCATCAACAAAAATGCTGAATCACCTTCATCCCTCACAAAGACGTCGTTTGCTGGAGTCGCCATCTTTCATTAAACGTCATCCGCGGCTGATCGGAGCCTCATTCATCTGACTGGTTTGTTATCTGTAAGTCCAACTCTAACCCAGAGAAGCTACTGATGCTCTGTAACACTGCCCTTACATTTCTGACTGATAAGATTAACATTATCAACAAACATCATACAGTTTTATATCGCTAATCAAACGGGATCCTAGTCTTTGGGACATTAGGATCTCACTCCGATTCGCTTCAGTCGGTAGAATAGTGCCTGCCTTATAAACCCCATCCATTTTATTTGCTGAATGTCAATAAATGTTCTTTTTAATAAAGTAAAAGGTACCAATCGATACATTTGTGTTTATTGTCTGTATAATAAAGTTATTGGTCATTCTGTTCCTCGACTTTAATGACTGAAGGGCTTAGCCGCGGGGTAACGATAGAATGGAATTATTTTACCTCGCGGAAGGCTGATAAATCAGTTTTTATCTTAAAATCGAACAATAAATGGCGATAATGGAACTGTGATATAATCGCAATAATACACTCGAGGTCTGTGCAAAGTATCAGCACTCCTAAGCTAAAGCACTCCTTCTTGTGTGTTATTTCTTAAATGAAGTATTTCGACAGTGCGCCTTAAAATGCGGTGCGTCTAATGTATGAATTAATTCTGGTTATGCTTTCTGACCTAGAACCGATTGTAGATGGTACACGGCACTCATAAATCTGTCAAAATGTTTTAGCACGGCCTTGGTAAGTTACGAAGCTTACGGCAACCGTAGTGCGCAGCATCGCGGAGTAATACGGTATGTGCTTCAGCATTAGGGTGCGTGCATTCATTCATTGATTTTCGAAGCGGATTTCAAACTCAACGCTATCAGTCACGCAGTACAACATGGACATAGAGCAGCTGCGAAAGAATTCAACATTAACGAATCAATGGTACGGAAGTGGAGGAAGCAAGAAGACGCCCTGCGCCAGGTAAAGACCAAACTGAGTTTCAGACGGAACTTAGAGTTTTGTTTCATGTAATGTGCCTTATAACCCGGTGCGCTTTATGTATGAAAATATACCCGTTAGCAGTCAACCATTGATATCACGCCTTATAACTCGGTGCGCTTTATAGCCCGAAAAATACGGTATCTTGGGGGACTGTGGTAGCCTAGTGGTTAAGGTACTGGACAAATCCCACCTCTGCCAAGCTGCCACTGTTGGCTCCTTGAGCAAGACCCTTAACCCATAATTGCTTTGATTGTAGGATTGTACCAATTGTAAGTCGCTCTGGATAAGGGTGTCTGCTAAATGCTGTAAATGTAAATGTATATTGCTTGCGCTGGAAAATAAAAAATTCAGAGTATGGTTTCTGATGAATGTGTAGTTGTATTTTATCAGATTCCCATTCAGTTAGAATGACTGAGCAAAATTGACAGCCCTAGTTTGTATGTCTGTGGTTTTGTAGGATTTGTGCAAACAGCGCCACCAATGGACGAGAAACCCTCGTTGTTTTGCCAAGCAGATAGTATGACGAAATATATAATATGACACCTTTAGATACCGTATTGGAAATGTGAGAGGTTGATGATGACTTTATGATACTCTTATGCCTATGATTATGCCCATATAAAACTATACAACCTGTGTGTGTGTGTGTGTGTGTGTGTGTGTGTGTGTGTTATCAAGAGAGCACATTTCTCAATATGGTATAATCATGCTGATTGATTTGTTAACTCCCTGCCACGTTGTCACAGCTACTATTTAAAGTATTTAAGTATTTAAAAGGTGGAACTCTGCTTGGTTCTGAAGAAGCAACTCTAATGTGATGGCTAGAGTCTAGTTTCTGTAACTCCCTGTCTTTGTGGAACTGGAAAGAGGCACTACACCCTCTGTATGCTTCCTAGTGCAGCTCAGGGTGAGGGGGTAGGCATGGCATGGCATGGGCATGTATTTTGTAGCTCCGAGGGCTGTGTTTATTGTTGTGTGTCTGATCTGAGGCCTAGTCTAGCAAGTTAGTGAGCACTACCACAGACTGGAGACAGCACTCATAGTAAGTTTGTCCTCTCGTTTCCTTGTTTAGGCTTGTGTGAAATACCTACTGTCTAATTTGAAATGCATCATGTTTGTACATATTGAGTTTGCAAGTCTTGGGTAAACTACGTCAGCTTCTCTATTTGTGTGCTTTCTTGTTTTGAGTGCATATATAAATAAGCAATGGTCATTGTGCTTATTCAGTCAAGACCTCAACTGGCAATGCCTACCGTTCTACATCCATACTGTATACTGCTATGACGTGTAGTCACAGTTCTTTGTTTTCTCTCTCTCAAAATTCCAGTTATGCCTTGAAAGCAGGTGTTAAAAAGAAAGGCAACTTAAAACCAACTGCCTTTGGCTGTTGCATATGTTGGTCTTGATTTGTGGTGTTGAGCATGACATACTGAGATCTATCTTGGTCATGAGTTGTTTCCTCCCTCTCTTCTTTAAAAACACTAACAGGAAGTTGACAGCTGGGTGTTAAGCAATGACCAGCAACAAAGAATTGCAGTTATCGTCATCCTAATAGAACAAAGCCACCCTGGGGGCTTCTGTGTCTGCAGTGCATGGCAGAACTTGACACTTATTTTTTAAAAGGCAGTACAGTTTAACTTGCATAGTCTCCTCCATTTTTATGTTTACTCTGTTTAGAGAATCAGGATTTCCTAGACCAGTCATTTGAAGCTTTTACAGAGCAAGAACTTGCTTGTTGTTTTTGCCCGATTTACTCTCGAATCACCAGAAGAGAAGTTTCCATAAGCAGGAGCCAGAGTAGCGTCTTAGAGGGATACAAAAAGCTTGGTTTTTTCTGTCGGTATCTGTGCTGCAGCCTTCAAATTAATGAGCACAAGTAGCTAAACCAGGCAGTTATGTAATCCATACCTGATAAACTGATGGTAAAATACATCTTGAAGCTTTTATATTTAAGACTATAAATAGTCTTTGTTTCGGCTTTATAATAGGGTTCCACAGTGTGGCACTGTTGCGTGTCTGCCTCAGATGTCCACCTATATCAGCTGGAGACGTAGCATTGGTGGCCAGTATAATAAACTAAATATGCTAGTATTTGAATCTCACTGAAAACAGAGTGAATGGTTAAGTGCGGTCTTTGAAAAATCAATGAAGAAATCACCATTTCACCCTTGAGCAGAGATAAGAGTAGATGCAAGGTGCCTGTTGTTTTACTGAATGAACAGGCAGCAGAGTCATAAATATTGGAAGCCATTAATAAGGAATATGGAACAGTTGAGTGTGGTTAGTATCCTGGTTAATGGGGATGCTGGATTCTGGGAATTGGAATCTGGACAGATTGGACGGATGGCCTCATTGTTGCCTTTACTACAGTTGGGTGTAAATGTACCCCTAAGCGAGAAGTGAAGACAAGACAATGCAACTTGGCACATAGTAGCTAAGGATTTGCTTTGCACCTCCGATTTTAATCCCCTTGAAATATTGAAACTTAATGATAAAAAGATTTATTCAAATAAAAAAAATCAGATCCGCAATAGTGCTGCCTCGGTCATGGATAGAGTCGAGAGCAGCTGATCCAATAGACATACCAATTCTGCTTCTTCAGTAAAAGATGGTAACTGCTATTAGGGGGTCAGTTCCAGAATTACTGGCACCCTTGGTAATGATGATGCTAAATGACTTGGTTTCTATGAAATCAGGATTCAAGTGTCATTACCAGCTGCTCCTATGGCATTGTTATTAAATAGGAACACGAAAGCATATGTTCAGAATTTTCACTCTCGTGTTGAGGTGCACGTGTAAGAAATCATTTTCTGTTTGAATTAAAGTTCTGTACAGAAATATCTGCATAGAAATGTCTTTTTATAAAACCACAAATCCTATTTGCTTTCGTACTAACCTAGGTGATGGTTAACAGATGAGGTTTCAGTTCACAAATATTTGACTTTTGTTTGCACATGAATAAATTTGCCTTGTAGTTATCTTCATTTAAGATTTTGCAGTGTTTACAGTCTCGTTCCTGCTTACCATAAAGGAAGCACATTCCTTACTCTGTAACACCTCAACAAAAGCTGTTGTGTAAACCTCAACAACATCCTGTACTGCAGATGGATGCAGAAAGAAAGCATGGGATGTAATTTGGGCTAAAATAGTCTTTGTTTGATTCATTTATTAATGCGCAGATTAATTTACCGTTCAGAGTTTAATGGTAGTGGGAGTGTTTGTTAGAGTGGTCTATACTGTATCATAGCGGAGCCTATGATAAACAATGATAAGTTAATGTTTAAAACACTTATATTAACTTACAGTTACAGTGGTGCTTGAAAGTTTATGAACCCTTTAGAATTTTCTACATTTCTGCAAAATATGACCTAAAACATCATCAGAATTTTCACACAAGTCTTAAAAGTAGATAAAGAGAACCCAGTTAAACAAATGAGATAAAAAATAATTTATACTTGGTCCATTTATTTATTGAGGGGAAAATGATCCAATATTACATATTAGTGAGTGGCAAAAGTATGTGAGCCTTTGCTTTCAGTATCTGGTGTGTGACCCCCTGTGCAGCAATAACTGCAACTAAACGTTTCCTGTAGCTGTTGATCAGTTCCCTGCAACACCGGCTTGGAGTAGATTTTAGCCCTTCCTCCGTACAGAACAGCTTCAGCTTCTGGATGTTGGTGGGTTTTCCTCACATTAGCTGCTCGCTTCAGGTCCTTCCCAACATTTCGATTGGATTAAAGGTCAGGACTTTGACTTGGCCATTCCAAAACATGAAACATTAACCATTCTTTGGTAGAACGGCTTGTGTGCTTAGGGGTCGTTGTCCCTTGCTGCATGACCCACCTTCTCCTGAGATTCAGTTCAGGACAGATGTCCTGACATTTTCCTTTAGAATTCTCTGATATCATTCAGAATTGATTGTTTTTCTAATCATGATGGCAAGCCGTCCTGGCCCCAGATGCAGCAAACAGGCCCAAAACATGATACTACCACCATGTTTTCACAGATGGGATAAGGTTCTTATGCTGAAAATGCATGTTTCCCTTTCTAAAACATAACGCTTTTCTTTTAAACCAAAAAGTTTCTATTTTGGTCCTCATCCGTCCACACAAACATTCTTCCAATAGCCTTCTGGCTCGTCCACGTGATCTTTAGCAAACTGCAGACGAGCAGCAATGCGCTTTTTTTGGAGAGCAATGGCTTTCTCCTTGCAACCCTGCCCCATGCACACCATTGTTGTTCAGTGTTCTTCTAAAATGGGGACTCATGAACATTAATATTAGCCCAAAGTGAGAGAGGCCTTCAGTTGCGTCGAAGTTACCCTGGGGTTCTTTTGACCTCGCCAACTATTACACGCCTTGCTCTTGGAGTGATCTTTGTTGGTCGACCACTCCTGGGGAGGGTAACAGTGGTCTTGAATTTCCTCCATTTGTACACAATCTGTCTGACTGTGGATTGGTGGAGTCCAAACTTTTTAGAGATGGTTTTGTAACCTTTTCCAGCCTGATGAGCATCAACAACTTTTTTTTGAGGTTTTCAGAAATCTCTTTTGTTCGTGCCATGATACACTTCCACAAACGTGTGTTGTGAAGAGCAGACTTTGATAGATCCCTGTCCTTTAAATAAAACAGGGTGGACACTCACACCTGGTTGTCATCCCATTGATTGAAACACCTAACTCTAATTTCACCTTCAAATGAACTGCTAATCCTAGAGGTTCACATACTTTTGCCACTCACTAATATGTAATATTGGATCATTTTCCTCAATAAATAAATGACCAAGTATAATATTTTTGTCTCATTTGTTTAACTGGGTTCTCTTTATCTACTTTTTGGACTTGTGTGAAAATCTGATGATGTTTTAATTCATATTTATGCAGAAATATAGAACATTCTAAATTGTTCACAAACTATCAATCACCACTGTAGTAGCTGACGTCCCTGTCAGTAGGATTAAACTGACACCTACCATCCGGTATGAAAACTTTGCAGCGTAAGGGGGTGGAATTTCATTGCTGGCAATACATTAGTCACATTTTGGGCATGGCCAGGTTGAGAGCCAATGCTGGCAACTTTTCGAGGTAGAGTGCATGGAAGAAAATCTGTCCTGCCATCACAGGTGGCGAGAGATGAGTTTGGCGATATAACGAGGTTAGACTCTGCATCTTTAAACTTGCACAGATATCTCACATCTCTAATGCAAACATAATTGGAAAGGCGCTTTATTAATTTGAACATATTCCTCAGTTATGAGTCACTCAGGAAATAATAAATACTAACCATACAACTAAATATCAGGAAAGTGTGACAGTAATTCAGCTGCTCCATTTTAAAATCACACCATGACCTCAGTTCTGTGTGGATTACACATTACAGGGCAGAATATTCTTTGTTTTCTTTAAGAGTAAAATTTCAGATTCACAGGGAGATATAAACATGAAAATGTATTTGTAAAATTCAAGAGACGTTTTTCCATTTTTCTGTCATTTGCTATATAAATGCCCAGAATGGGACTTATCCGCAGGATGCCATGACGACCAGTGTCCCAATATAGCTCAACCACATGCTTTGGAAGCTGCAATTTGTGCTTCCCCTGAGGTACACAGTGTTTGATGGTTTTGCAGCATTGCCAAAGCTGAAATCTACTCTCTGTGTTGAGGGTAGTTACAGATTTTATGTTGTGCAAATTTTCTTCAAATGCACTTCATCTTTTTTGAGTAGTCCTGGACTTTGGAGATGAAGACACTTGAACCCTTGCATATTACGTGTATTTTCTCTGCGGTGCATATATGAACTTCATCTGCAATGTGCTGCATCGAGTCTCGCTTCCGCGCATGACTGACAGTCTTTAGTGTGTCATTTTAAATTGGTTGTCAAGAGCTTGTGGCATTTAGAGCTAGACCTAATAGATTTGATTTCTACCCAGTAGCATGAGTGCTGTAGTTTACTGTACAGTTTATTTACATCAAGAGTAAAGTATGATGGGGTCTATTGTTATAGGAAGATTTAGAAAAATGTTTTTCAGTTACAGCACAACCCAGATTTATTTTGCTTAGACAATGGCACAGGCACAATTTTGTTTGTCAACGACCAAAAACGTCTTAATATTTAAAGCTATGTATCCCATTTTAGCCCAGACAGAGGGTCACACTGAACAGACCATCAGTCTATTGCAGGGTTCCATAATCCCTGACCTTCATGTTACAAGCCTGCCTGAGTTCGAACTCAAGTCCTTAGGATGTTCTGTTTGCATCCTCTGTAGAGCTCTTACCACTGAGCCACAGGATCTGCTCTTAGACATTTGCATGCACATACATTAATTTCCAAAAGTCCCTTTCCATCACCTTTGAAAGGACATGCAGACACACACTGTCTTAGACAGTGATGGATAGCATTAGCATGCTGAAAAATATCAGGCTCAGCGTTGGACTTGGATTGGATAAGTGGAAGCAAAGTGTATTAGCTGTCACTGTTTACCCTGCAGTCGGTGCTATTTTAGAACAGTGCCCATCATAAACACAGGCTCTGTTTACATGCAGAGATTTTTGTCAATCTGAATGACATCGTTTGGTTTGAAATGTTTATATTCACACTAAACCCAACAATCTGATTAAAGTCTGCATTAATATAAACCCATACTGATCTTATTAAACAAATCTATCATCCAATTGTATACGATACGCAATCGATACACATCTCTTAGCCCCGGTTGCTATTCATTTGAAGCACTTCATTCCAAAACTTGATGAAGCTCAAAAACAAAACTATTTCATTGTTGTACATTATTATCAGTTTGAAGTAGGCTTGAGTTGTAGATACATTTGAATAATGTGGTTAAATCATGTCTTATTGTTACGAATGGCTGGCAGTAAGGGACAGAGGGAGGCAGACGAACGTGCAGATTTCAGCAACAAAAGTATTTATTAATTATAATAAATACTGGATGTCCTCAGCAGGCGAAGTGGTGTTCTGGACGTTCTCTGGAAGCGGGGAGATGCTCTGGACGTCCACGGGAAGAGGCATGTGCACGGGTGCTGACGTCCTCGGCGTGGGCATGGGCGCTGATGTTCTTGGTGCAAATGTGCTGTCGGGGTCGGCACAAGTGTGCTAAAGACCGCGTTGAGGGGATCGGCGGTAATGACCGGTGTGCAACAGGCTTGGGTACGGAGATAACTTGCTCAGGTACGGAGCTGGGAGGCGCTAGCTGCTCAGGTACAGAGCTAAAGGGTATGGCGAGCTCAGGTACAGGGATGGGCGGCACTAACTGCTCAGGTACGGAGCTAAAGGGCCCTAACGGCTCATCTACGGAGCTGACATGCCTGGTGTGCTCAGGTACAGAGCTAGTCGACGCTAACGGCTCAGGGGACTGAGCTACAGAGAGATGAATGCTCGTCAACGGAGCTAAAACATGCTCAAAAACAAGAGCTAAAAGGAGGCCGAAGAGACCCTGAAGAGACGCCCTCTGGACAAATCTTGGTCCGAGAGCCGACGGGAATCTGCAAACCACCTGCGAGGGGAGGGTCAAGGAGGTGCCGGACGAAACACGGCTGATAATGGTGGTTGACGACAGGAAATGTTCAAAGCTCCCAGACCTTGATAACTGCCCTTATCAGTGAGGCGGGAAAAAAAAGCCACAAAGGCGAACCGCGTGGAGTCCGGGCAAGAGGGACCTCCACCAAACGGTCTGGAATGCCAGAAAGAGGGGCTGGATTATGCCTCTGCATAGTATGGCGGTAGTATTATGTTATTATGTTCGACGAATGGCAGGTAGGAAGGGAAAGAGGGAGGCAGACAAACGGATTCCAGCAACAAATTATTTATTAATTAAGGGAACCCCGAATGCAAGAATGATAATAAAGATACACAGTAATAAACCACCACTACAACAACAAAGGAAAAACCACAGCTAACTGAGAGACAGGGAGCTTAAGGTGTAAACTAACGCGGAGATCACAAGAACTACCGGTTAGCGCCTATCTGCGGAAGCTAACAAGAAGCTAAGCAGTAAGCTAGTGTAAAGTCACGGGAATAGCAACAACAATAGGGCTGGTCTGAACTAAACACAAGCGGGCGGCGCCACAATATACACATAACAGCGGGCACAGCCACACACATACCCGAGTCGGTGAAGTTCAGGAAGTCCAGCTAGAGGTAACCCTCAAAGGGGGGGAAATCCGGCGGAGAGAGAGCCGCACGAAGGGGATCCAGGACGGAGGAGAGAAGCGACCCGCACAAACGCTTCGGATTATATAAACGCTTCATATATATGATTAGTCTTGATGTAACCTTGTGTTTGTTGCTGAAATGGCCCCTGATGCTGATAGCAATGTTAAATAAATCAAATAAACAAAAAAACTTAGCTAATTCTTATGTATATCATCTAGGCATCCCAAGGAGGTTTGGGTCCCTTTTTGAGTCTTGGTCCTCCCATGTAACGTATAATTTCTTCGTTATAACATTTAGGGAGTTTCCACTGTCAACCTAGGCATGCTCAGTTGGGACTTTGGGCCTAGATCTTTTTAATTTGACTTGTAAAATTCAAATAACTGAATGTAAAGTTAATAATAAGGGTGCCATGTTTTGTGCTGGCTAACAACAAACATCTGCAATGTGGAGATATTTTTCTCTCTTATTAATAAAGTATTAGTAATAATGATGATGTATTGTATAGCTCTTCATTCTTATGAATTTTTTATTTGCATCACTCTCTTGCTGATCTCTTGAAAAAGCTTCATGTTAAACGCAATGAGGTGTAAAGCTTTTAAATATAATTGTTTAAAAACCACTGATATCTGAACGATAGGTCTCTGCCTATACCCAGAGTTTAGGTGTTAGAAGAGAAAACCTGGGTTCAGTGCATCTCTGTTTAATTAAGTATTAAATGTAGAGAGTTTTTACGTCCTTCAACATACTTGGACAAATCATAATAAACCTTAGTTCACACAATTCAATGCTCTAAACACATAATGTTTGAAAAAACACTTCTTTGTCACTTTATTAAAGCTTAGCACAGTGCAGTATGCCAGCTAGACGAATGTGTGTTTGAGATTGGTAGAGGAAGAATAATGGTCAGGGCTGTTTGAGACTTTTAGCTGAACCGCTTAGTTCCAGTAATAATAAAGCATGTGACGTTATTGTGTGATTCAAATTTTGTGGGAACACTTTAGGAAGGCCCCTTTTTTTATTTTTTGCATGGCAACCTTGCATACGAAAAGCAAGGAGGTTCATAAAAACAGACTTGCTGAGTGTGCTCTGGTGAAACTTGACTGGCTTTCACATGAGCCTGAATTCAAACCACTGGATGTACCTTAGACTGGATGAACTGACAGGCTTTTTCGCCAGATCAGATAAGTATGAAGGCAACAGTCTTATTATGAAATAAATGGATTAATGTACCTCCTCACGAGTAAAAGCAGTACTTTGACGTGGTATTGTGTGTGTTTGGATGTCAGATCCTGTCTCAGATCAAGTTTTTTCTTTCATAGAAAAAGGAAGAAGAAAGAGACAATTCCAGTGTTTGTATGTTGTAACATTGTATAATGACTTGCAAATTATTTGAATCACTCACAGCCCTCGTGTTAGTGAGACAGTGTGTATGTCTGGTCACATAACCATTTAGGGAGAATTTGAAAATAACTTTGCCATTTGTATCATTATATGTATTTTGCGTTATGGATTTTTGCTCTATGTCAATAAAACCTGGTTGGAACAGAGTTGAAATATCATTGGTTCCTCAGGACATGCCACACTTGGGCTTGAGCTCCTTGAGCTGAGCTCTGTAAGACTGCCTGAGTACTACACCTGATTCTGACTTCTGAGTACTGTTAATTCGGCATTTCCATCGTGTCTCTGTTGTTCTTCTTTATTTGTCAGGGATAGAAATAGGAAGGCCTGTAATGTTTTCTGTTTTTGGCAGTAGTAGTTTCTGAGCGGGGCAAATTGAGAACAACTTTACAGAAGGGAATTGTGTAGTCTTACAGTTTGTTTCACTAAATCTTGTTTGATGGCCTGCACACTGACCGTGGTGTTGTGTTGTTTGTTTATTATTCCAACGTTCTGTTTTCCTCTTCGTAATGCATATTCACAGTAAGAGTAGGCCTTAGCTAAACAGAGTAGGAGTTGTGAGTCACCCTTACCACATTACTCAGAGGTTGAGAGGTAACGGAGACAGTGGGTTTGATCAACTTCACCACTTCGCTTTGTCGCTTCACCAAGCTGGACTCCTTTAAATCAGTGCTCGACTGCTGTCCCTGGAAATCTCCAATTGTCATTTGAGAGAGTGTACCTTGGCACCCCAATCATTAGTCCGGTCAATGAGACCAGACCTTGCTCTCTCTCTGCTCCTGCCTCTCATCAGTAAAGGGCACTTGTGCCTCTCCAGAGAATTGCTATCTATCCACCTCTCACATTACCTCCAGTGTGTGTCGTGTATTTATGATGTCAGTCTTTCTGGATTACTGTGATGTGGGTAGCTACAGTACAGATTCTCTATTGTTTCATACTAGTGGAAACAATGTATATTATTTTTTAACAGTCAGATGATATGTAGACTGATGCACTCTCACTTACTCACTTTCCCTACTTGCATAATCCAATTCAGGGTCTATGTGGAGTGGAGACCTAACGGGCACCCATACAGAATCTGAACCAGAAGTCAAACTAGGGATATCTGGAGCTTTGAAGTACAGCGCTAACCACTGTGCCCTTCCAGTAATGTAATTTCTTCTCATTTAAATCTAGACTGATTTAGTCTTTTGGCCCAGTCCATTGCATCTGCCAAGATTCAAAACTGAAATTCATACTGGGGACTTGTTCTTTGACAGCATACTGCTGTTTTCAGGCTCTGTACTTGGTGCCATAAACAGGACTTTTCACCTAAAGCAGTGGCTGTTTTTAAGATGATGGCCCCCTTTTGTAAATTGAGTGAACACTACAGACCCCTTGACAGAAAATGGCCGTACGAATGTACGAATTGTGAATTAAATAAAAACCCTGCATACATAGTCAGAGCTGTGAGTCTGACTGATTTCATCTCTCAAACCCTGTACCCTATAAATATTAAACTGGGCAGACCTGGACTTGTTGGAAATACCGTCCTCAAGATCTTTGAGGTGAGCCGGAGAGGTAGACGCCTGCAATCCATGGCCTGGTTTGTGCTGCATAGCCACGGTGGCTAGCATGGGGATAGACGGCGTGTTGAAGCAACACTACGAAGAGAGAGTAATTAAGACTGTGTGTGATGGTCGGATCCTGAACCCGACACCTGCAGCTTGGTTTCCCATATCAGGATTACCTTAACACGTCTACCCAGCTTGGTTTGCCATTTTCTGGGCACTGTGGTATAGATTAGGGTGCAGCATCCAGTGGGGAGCATGTACACACAGTGGTGGCGCCATCTATGGGATTTAGATTTTAGTGGAAGACCAATTAATCGACTACTTGGGCCAATGAATGCCATTTTGAAGTAATCAACATTGGCCGATATCTGAATTTATATCTGCCGATGTGTCCACTATTGAAAAATAGTGGGGAAAACGTGGAGAAACTTTGTTTCCTGCATTAGAGCTTGCAGCTCATAAACTAGGACTACTGAGTGACTGAAGACGGAGAGACTGAGAGAGTATTCAGTGAGGGAGGGGCCATTTATGAGAAGATGAAAACGTTGTTTCCAGCATTACAGTGTACTGCTTTTAACCGGAACTGGGATTACAAGCAAAGATGCTGAAATCATGTGCAGTACTGTAACATTTGTTTAGTTTTTTGCAATCATTTACACATTTTTTCATTTCCCCCCCCAGAAAAATGCTAAAAAAAAATGCAGTCTATGCATTTCATTTAGACTTCTTGCTTTTGCATTATCCTGCTGTACCATACTTCTTGTTTACTGAGCTTTTTGATTTCCATTTTCACTTTCTTGTTTGAGTGGTTCCTTTTTTCTCTCAGTCTCTTCTCAACGTTCTCTCTTCCTGTACCGTACTCAGTGTTCAGTACTGCTAGTTGTTTTAAACCTGTGCACTTTTTGTCAGCTGTGTGTGTGCGTGAGACCATTCCATCTTTCGTTTCTCTGCTCACAGCTTGAAAACGGAACACCAGCAAACAGAACCATGCTGAAAGGTGGCACCACCAAGGTGGCGCTGCCCAAGACGGGAGCCCCGGAGCGGGGGCGGCTGCCATCGTCTCTCTACCATAGCACCACACCAAGCGGCGGCGCCTCGATGATGATGAAGACATCTCGGTCGTCTAGCACCATCGCCTCTGACCTGCGTATCAGCCGGGTAAGGAACCTGAGAAACGAAACCTGCTGTGGTCTGGTCAAATGCACTGTTTGTACTATATTTTGCAAAAGGAACGTTACCTGTTATTTTCTGCCTTCAGTACTGATTCTCTTTTCTGTCAGCAGATGCTTGTATTAGTTTTCTGTCATTCATAATACATGAATTGTGTATATAAGGCAGATTTTTATTTTTATGTAATTCTTCTTTTATAATTTACATTCACATCATTTAGCAGACACCCTTATCCAGAGCGACTTACAATCTTACAATCCAAGCAATTGTTTGTTAAGGGCTTTGCTCAAGGACCCAACAGTGGCAGCTTGGCAGAGGTGGGATTTGAACCCTGAACCACTGTTGGGTCCATAGTCCAGTACCTTACCCGCTAGGCTACCACCGGCCTTATTCTTTAAAGGTGCCTCATTTTAAATGTCGGACAACAAGACCAACCTCTGCAGTTTGGGGCTGTTTAACTACACTTACAACAAAGCATGAATAATAATGTTTCCTGCAGTTCTTCAGTCTCGATTTTGCCTTTTCTTATGGTTTCACTTGTCTTTCCTGCTCCATTGTAGCTTTGCCTAGGGTGCTCCCATGTGACGGACATAAGGTGTTTAATACCGTCACAGCAATGTGGAATAAGTGTGTGTTCTGTGTGTGTAGCTCAAGCGTGCAAGCAGCGATGACGCTCTGGCGAAACCTACTTTAGGACCGGCAGCTCCAGTGTCTCGTTTGAAGAAGACGGTCACCACGGGAGCCATTTCAGAGCTGGCGGACAACAGGCCACGCAGCCTGTCGGGTAGGAGCTCCATTTATAAACGCACACAAGTACCCTTACATGTACTGTAGCGCAAGAGGTTAGAAGATCCGTCTTCTTAGATTCCTCAAAAGGTTAGACATACTCTTAGAAAGGCTTCATTTATACACATTGCATAATTCTAGTAAAGATGTGTATTATAGCTATTATTAGCTACTATTAATTACTAATATACAGACGCTGGTGGTGTAAGCGGTTAGCACGGTCACCTCTCAGCTCCAGAGATCCCCAGTTCCGTCCCGGCCTGACCGTCTGTATGGATACTGGTACCCCGGTTTCCTCCTGTCATGGCGTGGGTGGCACGGTGGGTAGTACCTCTGCCTCACAGCAAGAAGGTCCTGGGTTCAATCCCAGAGTGGAGCGGTCTGGATCCTTTCTGTGTGGAGGCTGCATATCCTCCCTGTGTCCATGTGGGTTTACTCCGGGTACTCCGGTTTCCTCCCACAGTCCAAAGACATGTGTCAGGTTAATGATTACTCTTAAATTGCCGTTGACTTGTTGTATATATAGGACTAGTCTTGATATAACCTTGTGTGTGTCGCTGACCTGGCCACTGACGCTGGTGGCGACGTTAAATAAACCAAACAAAGAAACTCCTGTCATGAATATCCAGTGATGCAACAATTTTATATGTAAATAACTCAATAACGATTAGTGTAGTATGTACCAGTAGCTATATGGTAGCTGTTTACTAGTAAATAACGTTCGCACCATACATTTTATGGAATTATGGGCATTCTGAAGTGATCAAAATGTGACGAATTAATTTGGTGTCAGCATTGGACTGGAGCTACCAGGTTCATGGCGCTAACAGGTACGTGGAACTCGAGCATCATGTAGAGTTTAGGAACTAACTTAACTCTCAGTCTGGCACCCAAGGACAAGGGGTATGTGTGTGTTTCCCCCTTGCTGGCGGTTCTCGAGTTACAGAGCAAACCGAGGGATGCGGGTTTGGTCTGAGGAATGTGCCGCAGACCGGGAGTGCCCCCGTTCCAGAGTGATTCCAAAACAGAGCAGAGGAATGGCTGCTACTGCTATTTACAACCATGACATGCTTCCTTCTATTTTAATAGATGTCGTACAGTCTAAAACAACACACGGCCTGCTATGGTTTAAGGCAAGGGTGTGGTTATTCAGACTTGCCTCATGTGTCGTACAGCACTGGCAGCTGGGCTTAAATTGGGCAAGAGGGTTGTAAACTGGAACATGCCTCTACAGTATAGTTTAGATTGTGCATAAAGGACATTAACTTCACTAGAGCGCTGATGTTACGTCATCATTACGCTGGGCTGTGGGCGATGTAGCCATGCTTCATGTCATTATCTCCTTCTGGTGAATTGTGATTGGGTTTCTGTGACACTTTGGCTCTTGCTGCTCATCACAACTCATTTTTCATTCCTTTCCAATTATTAAGGGTGCTGGAATGCCACTGGTTCCAACCCACCTTAATCCTTGCTAGAAGCCATGTGTAATATGACCACTTCTAAATCTCAATCGTTCTGTACACTCACTGATCACTTGATGCACTGCTTTTGTACTCATTGTTCATTTTGTTTATTTACTTACCACAAAGCACTTTGTAGTTCTACAGTTACAAACTGTAGTCCATCTGTTTCTCTGCCCACTTTGTTAGTCCCCTTCATTCTGTTCTCTAATGGTCGTGACCCCCAGTGGACCACCACAGGTACCATCAGGTACTGTTTGGGAAGTGGATCATTCTCCCCTGTGGCTTAAACATGATGTAACTTTACATAATGTGCAAGTGGTATTAATAATAACATGCTCAAGATTTCCATTTTTATGTAGAAGCATTGATTCCAAACAGTATGGCTGATAAATAGTTGTAACTCCATCCTGAACACGAGGTATATTTAAGAAAACTTTCCACTCCCCTGATGTGAGCTATGGTTTGGTGAAGCAGCTTTTCCAGCCAGTTTAGTCTGGGATTGATCTAATTTTTATGATAAATATGGGATACACTACTCCTTTAGGTCATACACGTGGTCTCTGTGTGTTTGTGTATGTTTTGTGGATACTGGGTGTTCAACTATTAATGCAGTTCAGGGATGTTTTTCCCCTTCTGATCCAAAAAATACACATGATTGCCACTAGAGGGACACACGTGCCTTGTTTTGCAGTTTGTGGCGCATACAGATTATGAGTTGTAGTATTTCCACTGCAGCTGTTCTGAAAGGTTTGTATGTCTTGTTCAGTAATAGATGAGCAAGATTTTTAAGTGTTATGTGTTGATGAAAGTCCTCCAGCTTCATTGGTTTCACTGAAGTAAATGTGCCTTCCAATATTAGCTGATTGAAAAGATGAGAGGATGCCTTGCTTTAATCATAGTGACACTTAAAGGAGCAAGATTTGTAGCTCAGTTGGAGTCCGTTCGATTCAAATTTATTTCTGTAGCACTTTTTACAGCCGAGCATTGCCTCAAAGCAGCTTTAGAGCTATAACCTAACAGCTCTAATTGAGCAAGCCAGTGGTGACAGCGGCAAGGAAACAATGTTAGAAAGAAGAAACCTGGGCAGGACCCAAGTCTAGTAGCAGCTAAGTCTGAGGCCACTAGTGAAAATGTTTCTCTTATTTAATATAATTAATACAATTGAGAAGTTGAATCTTTAAAATAAACCAAAAAAAAGATACATTTTGGAATTTATTAGTACTTGATATGTTCCCCCTTTTACTATAATGCCACTCAAGCTGCATGGACCTCAAGATTCACATTCTTCCATAATATTCCAAACAGCATCATGTGATGTCACTGAATGCTTGACTTTCTCCGTCTTCAAGTGCTCCCATAATGCTCAATAAGGTTTAAATGGGGTGACTGTGGAATAATGTCCAGGACATTCAGCATCATCTTGATCTAGTTGGTCTTCAAGGAGTTGTTGCAAAAGCTTTGAAATGTGTTTTTGGATCATTATCCTGCTACAAACGGAATGTGTCAGCACTGACCTGTGCAGGACAGCAAAGAAAGTAAAACAGCGTATAGAGATAGTGTTTATTTATTTCTATTATTGTTACCATTGTAAGTATTTCTAAAATGTTCTTCAGAATTCGGAGTTCAGAGCATTCGGGGCTAAACCATGTTTATGGAATTTAAATGGTGTCTTTAATGCAGAGCATGAGGATGTCCAAAATGCAGGCGAGGGCATAGATACTATTTAAAAGCCATGCACATGCTATAAGAGTGCGAAAATTAAAGAGTGTCTTTATGGCTGGCTATTTTGAGGTGGTGTTTTGTATTTTTCCAGTTATGTTTGTTCCACCGCTTTAAGTCATTTCTAGTCAATATTTTTAAGTTTGTTTATGTGCCTGTCGTTGAAGTCATTAGGTCAACCAAAATGATGGTGGGCATACAATTCTTTAAAAATACATTTTCCCAAAATACTATTTTAATGTTTTACTTGTTGTAAAAACCAAGTAGCAGATCTAATTTAGAATTAGTTTCTACATATGTTAGGCCATTGAGATCTTAGGTGTTTAGTTCACATGTAACATTGTATTTATGTGTGCTTGTGGTCATGAGTGTGCATGTGTGGACTGGGGTGTAACTTTCCCTCTGTGTGCATGTAGGTGTGTCACACCCAAGTTATTTACACAGCAATGACGACTGTGTACATTTTACAGCAGTGTTTTTCTGCTTTTACCTCGCCAACGTTGCTGGTAGCAAAGCTGATCTATAAATACTATTATTGTTATTATCATGTCTGTAAATACTGTTATTATCATATCATGGGTTTGGCACTTGGCTGAGTCCTTGGAGTATCGAATGAAGCTGAACATAGAAACACAAATAAGCAGCCTCACACTCTATCAGTTACTACAGATGCCTGCTGCACAGGGCAGGAACCAGTGCTAGATTGGTGGTTCTCTCTGTGAAGAACCATCCTGGTTCGTATCCCGCCTCTGGCAAGTCGAGGTTTGTGTGATGTCCTTGGGGGTGCAGTAGCAGAAGGTTTTGTGTGATACCCCCAGAGGATGGTTTCCTGGCACGGCAAATCCAGGTGAGCTCTGGACAGCCAAGATTGTAATGTGGCCATATGCAGATGGATCCATGGAGGATGCAGGGTCTGTGTGAGCTTTTGTCACACATAACAAAAGCTTTGACATTAAGTTACATTTGGTTTGCGTGCACACTTTTAACTGACTGGTTATTTGCCTGTCAATTAAGCTCATACTGTGTGAACTCAGTAAAACATGTATAGTGTATTACATTGTTACTATAATTAAACCGTACCCGATTATAAAGCCTATAAAGTAAAGTATGATTGTCCATCATGTAAGTAAACTTTAAAACGTTGGCCGCTCATCTTCTTGCTTATTGTAGTCTGTTGTGTAAGACAGACATTCATAATGTAGTTCAAATATGTAGTCCATCTGCTTTAGACATTATTCAAACAAGTAGGGCTACAGTGAGCAGTCTTAAATGTTAACACAAGCCCAAAATCAGACAGTGCAATCTTATTCAGATGTTTGCGCAACGCCTCGTCAGTTGACACTAATTTGGGTAACTGGTTTGGGATCTCCAGCGCGAGGGAAAAACCTTGGAGGGGACTCCACAAGTTACGACTCTAAACAAATCTTCAAAGCATGAGCATAAAGAACACCGAGCCAAACATGAAATGAGAGAAAGAGACTCGGAAACAGAGTGAATGCCACGCGGTGAAGGATCAGACGGGCCGCTTAAATGTTCTTTTATGCCGAAATGTGCCCCAGCTGTCAATACTCTGGCGAGGCAGAGCGCCTTGGGGTGGAACCCAGAGCTGGCAACAAGGAAGGCACAGAAAGTTGTGTACATACATACATACATACATACATAAATATTTTTGCAAATTATAATAAATAATGAACAAGTTAATTCTTACACCACACAAGCAGGTTATCTGTTAATTGTATATTTCAGTAAAACATGCATTGTTGCATTGTAAGATAGTGTTATATTTAACATTTCTTCCTTTCATTTGCTGTGTGATGCAGAAATTCAGCAGTAAATCCGCAGTATTCATGTAATGTCACCAGGGCTGCCTGAACTTTTGCACAAAGATTGTAAATGCCAAACAGTTGACCAGATATGTAATTGAGGCCTTCTCAGCTGATGGGTATTTCTATTTAAACCACTCTTCAAATTGTCACTGTCTTTTGACAGGACTCCCAGCCTATGATTTCTATGGCTTTGGAAGGCTTTAAATCATCATTTACTTCCTACAGGACTGCTAAACTCTGTATTTGGACTCTGTGGCCATGGGTAGGTCTCAGCTCAGATGATGGTTAAATGAGCAGTATGATCCCATTATGCACATGATCCCGGAAAAGCGGCTTTCCAAAAGAACAGACCTTTTCAGCTACTGAGAAGAATGACCCTAGATTGACCTGTAGGAAATTAATATAAATACAGCACACTACATCACCAAGAGTCTGTGCCAGCTGCTGTGTTGTATGTATAGTAGAAGCAGGAGAAAAAACTTGACTGGTTAGCTCAACTAAACAGCTTACCACTTAAGTGCATAATTATGCTTTTTTTTAGGACAGAGAAAGTGAAAGCAGATTGGTCTGTATTAAAAGAAGCATCCGTTTTTGGTTTTTAGTATTTTTCTTCCCACCAGCGTAGGCTTGTTGAATCAGTAGTGCTTGTGTGTAGTAGGGTTTGGCCATACAGCCATACGTTTAGATGTGGTGGTCAGTGTGAATCTGTTACATTTTACCATGGACTTACAGTACACCCCACACCTTGAAATACAACTTAAACCCCACCTCATATGAGGCGGGCTATGGGCCAGCACCTCTCAAAAGTACAGCACAGGTTCATGGTTCTGTCTGTACCCAAGGCTTCTGTTCCCTGCCGGGTTCCGTCCCTGTGTGGTGTTAATTTGGGCAGCACACAAATATAAATTGGTCATTTTTCTTCTGCCTTGCAGTGCCATTAACCTAGAAACTGAGTCGCAAAGCATTTATGACTGTGGTCACTGCCACTGGCCAAATAACTTGCCCCATGACTTGTTGGTGGTGCTGAGGACCCATAATTCATGGTAGATAATTCACCAGCGATTATATCCAAAAATGAATACGAGCTAATGCCAGTCACTCCATATGTGTTAGTATTTTTTAGTGATTTCATACAAAATAAAATGCACAGAAATGCATTATATATTCCGTGTTTTGGTAAAGTAAGGACGCTTTCAATATTTAGGAGACCAAGGTAAAATCCAAAAAATTGGCCCAACAGTGGCAGCTCATCAGTTCTGGGACTCGATACACAACTGTCTAGTCCGAAATCTTAACTCTTCCACTGCCAGTGTAATAGAAGTATATTTTTCGTTTTGCAGTTGAAAAGATTGACGCAGTGATATGCATTATACTATCACGTGTCAAAGAATTAGCAGCCTGTCCTGGTCGTGACATTGTAGATGATACAAACAGTGTAACGTAAGTGAATAGAGCTCATGCGTAGATATGTAATTACTCGTTTTATTTTGGGTCCCTATGGGTTTGGAAATCCTGGAGAAGTAATTCAGAGTTTGATTTTCCAGACCTGAAAATGTTTTGGAAAAATGACCAGGGTTTTTCTACATATCATCCCACTCTAAAGGCCCAGCTCCTGCGGCTCAGAGGCCAGGGCCAGCTGCTGGAAACGGCAGTTCCTCAGGACATGGGTTTGACCCTGGGCTGGGCTTGCAACGTGAAGGTCGGATGTAGTGGTTATGGTGGCATGCGATGGACTGGTGTTCCATGCTTTAGTCTGTGCCCAGTGAACTCTGGGATAGGTGCCCCCCCACTCTACCCAATAAAAATATAGTGTAGGTTTGGTAAATGGAACTGTCTGACCACCTGAAATGGCTGGACTGTAGTGGTCTTAAATTACCACATCTGATACGATTTTAATTTCAACAGGAGTGGCATTCCTGAAATGTCTTGTCGAGCATACAGAACTGAAATCCCATCTTATCCCTGAACTCTCTCAACCCAGTTTTGTCCAATCCAGTTATGCAGGCGATTTATCAATATTTAAATGGAGGTTTTCTTTGCTAGGGGAGGCTTAAATGTGGAGCTAGTGAAGCATGGACCAGAAGAGCACAGTGTGCACTTTGTACTGTTCCTGCTGTATAAGTAAGAGACATATATATGGCTGTATTTAACACAGTTGTTATTCTATGCTTTCCTGTGTATAAAAAGTGTTGGAATGATTGTGGAATGAAATCTTGTATTACAAGTATACACAGCTTGACCTATAACTTATATTTTAGTATATGATGCTTGCAGTGTAACAGCTGTTGAGGCAGTCACACTTATGTCACTAGAAGCAAGAGCGAGCTAATGACTTAATGCTTCTGATTTAGCAGATGACTGAATGGGACACATTGATTATCACAGCCATAAAGCTGTTCGGCATGCTTATTTTTAGGAGCACTTGTACCCTCAAGTTAAGCAAGATAAGCGTACAAATTTCGGTTTTTGTTCAGAATTACAGTGGGACAAAAAGTATTTAGTCAGCCACTGATTGTGCAAGTTCAGGAAATCACATTGTAGGATTTTTAAAGAATTTAATTGTAAATCATGGTGGAAAATACGTATTTGGTCACCCACAAATAAGCATGATTTCTGGCTCTCACAGACCTGTAACTTCTTCTTTAAGAAGCTCTTCTGTCCTCCACTCATCACCTGTATTAATGGCACCTGTTTGACCTTGTTATCTCTATAAAAGACACCTGTCCACAGCCTCAAACAGCTGTTGAAGGACACCAGGAAGAAAATTGTAGACCTGGGAGAGTGAATCTACAATAGGCAAGCAGGTTGGTGTGAATAAATCAACTGTGGGAGCAATTGTAAGAAAATGGAAGACATACAATGATAATCTCCTTCGCTCTGGGGCTCCACGCAAGATCTCATCCTGTGGGGTCAAAATGATCATGAGAACGGTGACCAAAACATCCCAGAACTTCAGTGTCCTATTGCTTTTGACAGATTTTTACAACAAATAAAGCAACAAAAATGAACCAAAGAAGAACTGAATTTCGTCCTGGACATGATTTAATACTGAATATACTGTCCACCAAAAACTAGGTCCGCAACGCTTCTCAGCCAATCAGATTGTGAGTTTGGAACTACCTGTTTTATAAATATGTGTAACAAGTGGTCAGCACAATGGTTAGAGCTGTCACCTCACTGCTCCTTAGATCCCCGGTTTGATTCCCGGCTCGGATTCTGTGTGTATGGAGTTTAATCCAGGGGCAGTCCAAAGACATGTTAGGTTAATTGGTGTCTTTGAAGTGACCTAGTGTCTGAGTGATTTGATTCTTTTCTTTTTCGGTCTTCTTGTATTTCGGGTGCTATATAGATAAAGGTTGTTGTTGTTGTTATTATTATTATGATTTGGCACCAGAAATCTTGCAGAGAGTCAGCTCAGTTACTATAAGAATGCATTTGTCTGAGCTGCATGCTATCAAAAGAAGGGAAAAAACACTGAACTGATGTATCTCTAGTGGATTGTGGCATTTCAAATTGAATGGTCACTCAGTCTTGGTCCTGTTTCTATAGCTTGTACATAACCCAGGCTTTTCTTGGTTGCGCACATATACTGAAAATATCAATATATAACTACATTAACTCATGGTACTGGTTTAAATTTCTGTTTAGTTGCATGGGTTTGCGGTCTTGTCAGACTAGCCTTTGTTAGAGCACGATGCTGCAAATGCACATACCAGATGGGCTGAACTTAAAGCTTAATGCTGACCCAGTAAGGAACATTATCCATCTTGCATTAGCATGATTGCATTCAGAAAGGATCGATCTGCTCAGGCGTAGGCGCATCAGTGAAAATGGCGTACGGGGTTTTTCCATTTTGGAAGTGAAGCAGTGTTTGTCAGTGGCTGCATTACCATGGTGATGGATGAGAAAAGGAGAGTTCAGATCTAGGCCTAGGAGGAGTATCACATCTCGATGGACCTTAGTGTATTAATAAATCAAGGTACCAGTGATGTCTGGTAATTGTTTTTTTATGCAGCCACGAGGCAAGGACTAAGCAGGGTATTCATACATCAGGGATGTACCAGTCTAATACCGAGTATAGGAGCAGATCACTATCAAGACTTTGTGTTTAAGGCTTAAAATGACTGGTGTGCAGAGAGCTTACAGTGTCTAAGTCAGAATCAGAGCAGTGTTAGGTATTGGGTATTTGGCCTAGTATGCTCTCAGAGGCTGTGATCTTTGGGAGAAATGATTGACCCAACAAAGGCTTATCTCTGATGCTGTATACAGTAACATTCTTTCATGTTCTGGACTGATTAATGTGTGTGAAAGATATGGTCGGACCACCTAAGTAAGAAATAAACTGGCACAGGCACTTGTAATAGATGGATTAGAACTTCGTAGGCTAGCTGAAGTTGCTTTTGAGACACCAGTTGATTAGTTAAGGATCATGAGAAATCACACCACATGAGAAATCACCAGTTTTATGGAGCAGGTCTGTTCTGTAAGGTTGATTTCTACTTAACATGGAGTATAATGATGGGTCTTGCAATGAGCTTTGACATTTGAGGTGCAAAAAGGCCAAGTAATGAGTTTTCTGTATTCTTTATGGACCTGGATGTTTTCATCACCCGTAACTGCCTGACACAGCCAGTCATAATTTCAAGAATCAGAAAAGTATACAAGTCAGCTCCCATGGCTCCCAAGGTGATTTGGTGATGGACCTGGTGATGGACCTGATGATGGCCGACAAAATGGAATGCTTTCACTTTTGTTTTGATACACATCTTGATACACAATTTACAGTACTATACAAATATGATGCAGTTCATCAGGCAACAATTCGACAGACTTTGATTCGTTACTGAATCGATATGAGCATGTTTCAGTTCCCAGTGTCCCAGTTTCGATTCAGGAAGGAATGGCGATTTTGATTTTCTCACCGACTTTCCGTCTGTCAACTGGTCCTCTAATTCTCTCCCTAAATTTTCTCCCTAAAAGACATGATGTGTGTGCTGTGTTTATAATATGGAACTCTGTTGAACAAGACCTCCACTCAACCGTTGTTAAGGCGTCTCGCTCAGCACAGGACTAGAAACTCCATCACACATCAGCTCGGTGTTTTTTCATGCAGTTCAGAGATGCTCGTTGCACTAAAAGGCTGCTCTGCATCGTGCATCTGTAGGGAAGCATGATCTTGCATTTAAAGTAATTGATCACTTGAGACTTTAAACTATCTAGACTTTATTGATGGGTTCTCTGAAAGAAACCGCTAATGCTAGCTTTAGCTCTCTTACTCACACTCGCACACTCGCTCACTCAATCACGCTCACCAGAGAGGAATCGATTTGCGACGGCTGGGTCAATTATTAGCAGTTTTCATTTTTTATTTGAATTAAATCTAGCCTCAAAAACTGAAGCAGCTGTAACAGACAGTTGGACCAATTTACCAACTTTTTTTTTTTTGCTACATCGACGTGCATGAAGGAAAATTATTTTGTTGCTTGGCAGCAATAAAAGCTTCTGTATTTCTGCATTTCCATTGCGTTTTTTATTATTATTTATTTATTTTAGAATAGAGTTGTTCTAACACCCAGTCCAGTTAAAGTGTTGTGCTATGGTATGCGCTATTTAACATCCATCTGATCAACGTCAGTCCGATTAAATATCCGAGATCTTAAGAATTATAATAGGAAATGAAAATCTCTTATATACATCTGATTCACATCTGAACGACAGAACACTAGTACAAGAGAACCCTTGCACCACCTGCTGACAAGAAAAACAATCACAGTGTTAAAAACCGGAAAACATGGTAACATTCCTTTCGTTTTCGTTAAGGGTCTCAGTTGTTCTAGAAGATATAAAGATAAGAATTATTATTGTACATTACAGTATTAAATGTTGTGTTTTAGTTAATATTGTTTAAAATAAAATAATATGTTCAAAGTATCAGAGTGTTAAGTATCATTTCACAGAATGTAATGCGACGTTAAATGGTGCATACCTGTATTTTAAAATGTTGATTCGGTAATGTCTGTTTGATTTATATTTGCACGCTATAAAGCCTAAAGCAAGTAACTGCACTGAAAAATCCCCCCCATCGGTAAAGGGTGATATCTGCCTGTAAAATGATGATGTGCTTCCAGATGTACTAAATCTATCAGAGCACTGGTGGGTTGGATGAAAAAGAGTAGGTAATTCTCCAGACAGAGTAGCTGTCTGTTAAAGAAGAAACTACTCCAGAATCTCATTTAATACCACACAGCTATAGATTGTACACTATATTCAAACATAACTGAACTTTCTCTTTTTAAAGTAGACTGTTTCCTAAAGTAAACTGAATGCCAGGAAGGATTAAAGTCTTGTTTGTGTATTTCTGTCTATTTGGTTTTGTCTCTCTCTCTCTCTCTCTCTCTCTCTATATATATATATATATATATATATTCAGTACTTGTGAATATGTTAAAGAAGTTTGACATTATGAGGGCCGAAATGCCAGAGCTTTACTGCTTTCAAATAAAGCCAGCTTACTTGCACACACTTAACTGGATTAAGGGAAGCGTTTACAATGAGCCAAATGGCAATGACTGGTGCATTTTAATAAGAAAGCGGGAAAACAGGAGAACAAGAACACACTTAAAAGATTATAAACAAGAATGAGGATTCCTTTGCTGGGAAAAGAACATAAAACTTTTGAAATGGAATTAAACTCATTGGAAAGTCTACGGGCAGTTGCTGGAGCGATCTGCAATGACGTTGTGAAGCAGATTTTCTTTGTGCAATGCTTTCCTAAGACTTTTCAGTCAAACATATTTGTAAATGAAGGTGTACAGTAGGACTGCTGTTCAAGACAAGAGCTTGTAATAATGAGTACTAGTTGCGTTAAGCAGTTAAGCGTGAAATTTAAAAAAAGCTTGGACAGCATACGCGATCAGACTTGTGCAATAAAGTCTGTGTGGATGTCTTTCCGATGCTGCAGTTTCCTCCCTTTCTAAAGACATGCATTAGGTCAATTGGCATCTCTAAAGTGCGTGTGCATGTGCCCTTTGATGCACTGGCACCATGTCCAAGGTCAGTTCCTGCCTTGCATCCTGTGCTGCCAGATATTCTTGACCCGCCGCCACCTAGAAATGGATTAAGTGGGTATAGTGAGTGAAAGCCCAATGAAACCTGCTTTAGACAGACACTGTGATTTTCCTATTTAACCCTGCCTATCCTGATCAGGGAGGTCTGAAGCCCATCTCAATTCATTGGGTGCTGGCTGTAGCCCACTTTGGACATTAGAAGTGGAACTGTGAAAAGAAAAAGGAGTCAACAATGATGGCAGATGGCAGAACAAACAGCTAGATATGTAACTAAAATGCACAAAAAAGACAGGACAGTGTTAGTCTGCTCTTAATTTTCAAATGGTCTAGTTCCACGAGAGATGACACATTCGTTCACCTTCTGCATGGTTTGGTTTCTGGCTTTTTCACTCCATGAATATTTCACTCGCATGCATTGTGAATGAGGAAGGGGTGAGAAAGTGGGTGGAGGGACAGAAGAGCTAAGGACATTTCTTCGTGCCGTTGTGAAAGTGGTACACACATTATATTGGAGGCTTCTCATCCCCTTTCCTGGTTCCTGCGAAAACAATGACTTGCATTGTGGTTGTGTGTGTGTGTGTGTAGAGGTATGGGGAGTGCAAGCATGCCAAAGACCCGGCTAATCATCCCGACTGCCCCCTGAGCAAGCTGGGAGGGATAAATGAGGTCAGGACAGATGGAAGAAAAGGAAATGCTTCATTATCAGAACATGCCAGGAAGATAAATAGAAGCGTCTCATGTTTTTCATAGTCGCCCCCTTCCTACCTGATTCCCCCTTGAAAAAATAGCTTCTAGTCGGTTTGAGACTTTGCAGTATCAACAGCCTTGAAGGATTCTTACAAACTATCCTGTATGAGATTTTTCCCATAAAATGATAGGTGAATTCTGTGATCGTCTACGATATCATATGTTCTCAATGTCTGATTGCAAATAAAGGTAAATAAGCGTAATTTCTTTTTGGTAGCTGTGTAGTTAGCCAGTGACTGCTTCCTTTTCACCGGCAGGCAGCGTGCTTTTATGTTGAGTGCCAGCACTATCTTTGCTGTCACCTCTAGCCAACAGGAGTCACTGTTGTACCCTTGTCCAAACTCTCATCCCTCACTTGTCTATGAAGCTCATCAGATGACTGTGCCATGCCATTTAAGTGGCCACTTTCACTTTACCCTCACTAGATGGTCAATGTACCCTAATTAATACTGTTTCAGTATTATGATGGGGCCTGAATCCAGACTGAAATGTTTCATAAATACAATTACTTTGGAGGAAACTGGCTGCTGATAGACGGCTTTTTTAAAGATTTTGGAGAGGAAAGGTAGATTTGAAATTGGTCTATAATTAGACAGCACACAAGGGTCAAGATTGGCTTTTTTATTCAGTGGTTTAATAATGGCACACTTAAAGGATTTGGTCACATAACCAAAGATAAGGGAAGAATTTAAAATAATTAGCAGTGGTTCTATCATACTAGGTATCACTTCTTTGAGTAAAAGTGTAGGAATTAGATCTAATAAACACGTTGACTTATACGAGCTGATCAGTGCGGATAGTTCAATATTAGTAATTGGGGTAAAAGATTCTAGTCTTGATTTACAGCTAATTAAACAGACATAGTTTGCTGAATAATTGGGTGATGTGATAAGCATTGAGTTTTATGCCTAATGTTTTCTGTCTTGTCGTGAAAGTCATGAAATCATTACTGTTAAAATTAAGCAGAATCACTTTCTGTAAGGTTTTTAGTTAATCTGGAGACTATTAAAGAGAAATCTAGGATTATTCTCATTTTTCTCTATGATTGAGGAAAAATATGCAGCTTTAGCTGTAGTAAGGGGATGTTTATATTCTGCCATGCTATCCCTCCAAGCAATCTTAAATACCTCCAATTTACTATGTCGCCACTTGAGTTCTAAACTCTGCGCTGTTTGCTTTAAGGTACGGGTGTGATCATTACGCCATGGTTCTAGCCTTTTTTCCCTAATTCGTTTGACTCTAGCAGGAGCAACTAAGTCCAGGGTTGAGCGAAGCATGCATTCTAATTGGTTGGTTACACACTAAAGATGATTGGGCTCTGTAGGTGTATTAATTGTTAAGTCTGGTAGGTTATTAATAAATGCAGCTGGAGTAGTAGATGTAATAGTGTGCTTGGTGTGATAACGAGGGAGTAGGGTTTTATTTATTAGTGATAGCTCAAAAACTAAGAGATGGTGATCAAAAATCAAATCACTTTGTGGGAAAACATCAAGGTTATCTATACTGATACCAAATGTTAATATTAGATCTAAAGCATGATTACAGCGGTGGGTTGGTCCCATCACATTCTGACTGATACCCGTGTATTCTAAAATTCACTCAAATGCAATTTAAAGTGGATCCTGCTCATTGTCAAACTGAGTATTAAAATCACCTACAGTTAAAACAGTATCTGTTGAAAGTACTGAACATGAAAGTTAGCAAATTCTTGAAGAAATTCTGAATAAGGACTTGGAGAATGGTAAACGGTGATAAGCTGAAAAGAGTGTGGTTTTGACTTCCATAACGATTGATCAGTCTAATTAAGAATCAGTACTCCAAACGAATTAGCCTTGGAATGGGATTTATAAGTAACAAATAGGTTTTTGACAAAAATTGTGGCTACGCCTCCCCCTTGACCATTAGGACGAGGGTGATGTATGTGACTGTATCCAGGATGTGAGGCTTCATTTAACGCTAAATAAACGTGGAAGTGTTTATCGGTGACCATTAATTTGCAATCACTGCTCTATTTGTAAGTGATCTCATATTAAGTAATTCTAGCTTTAGTCTAAGGTTCTTATTTCTATGGAAGCTATCTGTGTTTATACTAATGAGATTATTAAAACACGTTTTGTGTATGTTACTCGTGTTTGCGTGGATGACTTTCCGCTGCTTGTTTGTACCAAGCTGTAAATGGCGTTCCTAAGTGTATGTGCCTGTCCTATTGTAAGTCGTACTCCTTTGTTTGCCCCCCCCCCCCCCCCACCTGTATATTCTATCTAATCTATAACTATATAAACAGGTTCACATTCACTTGTTAGGTCTCTTTCATCTTCTGTGTTGTTCATAATACTTTCTATCAGTGCATGTATCTCTGATGCATTTATGTATCATTTGCACAGTTTTCTTGGGAAAAGACCCTTTATATTTGTATATATATATATATATACTGTACATATATATGTACTTATATAAGTATATACAGATCATCTGCACCCCTTTCCTTGGTTCACATGCTTGGAGGTTAGATTTACTAATAGTTTAGCTTTTGAGCCCCCTGGTTGTGAACGGTTTAGTCATTGTTAAGTACTTAAGTATACCTTTTAATTCAGTAAAGTACTCTTAGTTCTTTGATAACCACTATTATCCATATTGAAATGTAGTTCCACTTTAATAGAATGACGTGTGGAGATTCAGAACTTCATTCCAGTGATCCTAATCTGGAGTACCCAGAGGAAATGTATCAAACTCCACACAGACAGTAATCACTGGGACTGTGGTAACACAGCGGTTAAAGTATTGGACAATGCACCAGAAATTCCTGGGTTCAAAACCCAGCACTTCCAAGCTGCTACTGTTGGGTGCTTCCAAAAAGACCAAAACTGCTGCCTAGGTCACTAGAATCCCCAGAATCGGAACCTTAACAAACATTCATATATATATATATATATATAGGTAATCATTCCTGCTACAAACATGGTAATGAGATAATAGATAAAAAAATACTGGAGTATTTCTTTAAGAGAGGAAGAGGCAGAGAATAACAGAAAAAGACAGCTAGCTGACTTAACAAGATCAGCTGTCCCTCAGCCTCGGGACGGACCGACTAACCTCGTTGTGGAGGCAGCCCGTGAGGGAGGAGAAAGAAAATAAGAGTGTTTGCATGTGTGTGGTTCTGACAGTGGAAGGCCACTCCCCCTGAGTATCTTTGTGTGCGTGTGCAAGTCTAATGAAACAATCGCAGCACTGCTGCTGCTGCTGCCGCCGCCTCATCGTGACAAGGGAGAGGGAGAGACCGGGTGAATCTGTTTAGGCTGGACTCTGGACAGCCTGCAGGAATGCCGATCAGTGACAGGCAAACGGCAGAGAGGAAACAGGAGCATTAACCAGAGGAGCACCTGATCATTGCTTCCTCTACAGTGTGTGATTATAGAGAGCGCGACCAGTTCAGCAGGACTCGCCGGCAGCGTGTTAGCCCACTGATGGATTAGTGCGGGTTGTTGCGGAGAGGTAGACGAGTGTGTCCTGTGGAGGAATAAAGCCATGGGGAACCATGCAGGCAAAGCTGAAGAGCCAGAGCCAGGTCTGAGCAAACACAATGCATGTATATGTATGTTCATAGTGTGTCGGTATTTTGTAACGTGTTAACTGTCGCTTCTCTCATTTGGTTTATCTCGGATATGACAAAAATACAGGTATATTTTGTAGCCTTGTGGTCAAACATAAACATTGTTCTTATTTGAGGCTTTTCCTCATCCCATCCCCACTGCTTATCACCGGGACCAGGACAACCAGGAAAGCACTCCTGTTTTAATGCTGTTGGGCTTTGACATGGTGACACAAGTGGTTGGCACTGTGGACACCAGGTACTCCGCTCTCCTCCCACATTCCAAAGACAACCGCTATGTTAACTGGCCTCTCTAAATCGCCTCGGTGTGTGAGACTGGCTTGTATCGTTATAACCTTGCTTCTGTCATGAATGACACTGATGTGATAAATCAAACTAAAGATTGTATTTACTGGAAAATAATAAACCGTTTAGCCCATCATATTTCACATTAAGTTCTGGAATGTGGAATCAAACCTGGTCGGTCCAACATGGTATGACCAACCCAGCCCCCATCCCAAAGCATGCTGAGACTCAGGAATCTATGACGAAGCAGGACTGACAAAACAGTACTGTATCTGTCAGACCTCACCTCACCAGAGGTGGGACGTAAACCAGATTGGCTCAGCAGTAGAATGCTGGTTCCTGTCTTGTGGATGAGAATACTTTGAATCCCCTCAATCTGACCTGTGGTCATTGGACAGTATTTGACAAAAGGGTGCTGTAATCACCCCCCAAAGCTGCTTATTTTCCTATTACTACATCTGTGTGCTTTTATTTGATTACAGATGTGCGGTGCTTTTCTGAACGCCATACTACATACCGTACTCAGCAATGCTATTTAGTAACGCTAATTTCATAGCATTTACATTCCATTAGGTATCCCATTCCATTAGCTTCACTCAAGCTGCTTCCGTCATCAGCTCCAGCCCCATCATACCCGGGCCACTTATTGCCCGGGTATGATGTGCATATTTCACATTTTATTCGAACTATGACTCCATGACTTTAGTTTCGTTCTTAGATTTATCATCTACGCCGCCCAAGGAGATTGGGTCCCTTTTTGAGTCTTGGTCCTCCCAAGGTTTCTTCCTATAACTCTCAGGGAGTTTTTCCTTGCCACTGTCGCCATAGGCCTGCTCAATTTGGGATTGGACATTATTAGAAGGTAATCTAAACTTGTAAAGTTGCTTTGAGACATTGCTCCATTGTAAAAAGCGCTATATAAATAGATCTGACTTGACTTGACTTGACAAGTAACCAGACATGATTTAAAGATTACAGGAGGATTTGTGTAGCTTATGCAAATACTACACCTTTTTGTCTATGGGACTGATTTTGCTGTCTGTGTAGACCCCTGGAACCATTCTCAACTGTACTGTATTTTGTTATATAGCAGCTTCTAGCTGTTTTATCTTGGGACACCCTTACATTCTACATTTACCTTTACACGGCCTAATCTGAGACACATGATGCCATTGCTTCGTCATCTCGATGGAAGGGCTAACCACCCTCTTTTGGCGGAGTGGTGTCCCAGTTATGCCGTCTTGGACTCCTGACAGCGTTATCACGGGTTGAACATGGTAAATTCTGCACTGCTGTCCCACTCAGGAGTCAGCCGAAGTCACTTTATTGTTAATATGCAGAATGTTTAATATCATCCTCAACATGACTATCTTTTTTTGACAGTATACCACTTGTTCATTTCTATACGTGTTTGTGCTGGGTTCTGTCTGTCTCCTGTCTCCCTTCAACTTGCCTGTGTCTGTGCCATTTCATCCACCCCAGTCCTGTGTGTTTTGTTGCTGTCTGGCTACGTTTTTCATAATATGCTTCAGTAATTCTCTTTTCTTATGTATTTCAATAAACACATTAATATATTCCTGGGATTTGCATTGCAGATGATATGACTTGTCCAAACTCTGGCCAGTACAATCAGTGATGCAGTTTAAATAATAATAAGTTAAATTACACCATGTTGGTAATTAAGTATGTGTAACTGGACTGGATGCTGAATATGTAAGGCAAGGGGAAGTGTGTGTGAATGTGATGAGCACAGTCTACCCCGAAGATGGGTTTTCATGTGTCCATATCAAAGTGCTGTTCTAAATGCACTAGCTGTAACTTTTATGACCGAACTCAGTAAGTTCAGCCTGATTTCTTGCTCTTAATCTTGCTCTTGTCTGCTGGCTGCATGTACTGAGTTCTGATTGTGTGTGTGTGAGAGGGGGGGTAGAATGTGTGAATATGTAGTCTAATGAAGGACTAGCTAAAACTGAGCCTTTGTGAAAGTGTCTGTGGGTTTGTGTTCGGGAGGTGAATGAAGTGGTTTTCTGTGGAGTCTGGCTGTGAGACCACTGCCGAGACCTTATCAACCAACGCACTGTGTGTGAGACTGTGTGTGTCTGTCTATGTAAGAACTTAAGATAAAGCAGGTTCGAAGTCAATCCAGTGGACACGTACAACGAAACAAGTGGGCTCTCTGTGCCTGTACCATCTGATTTCTCTAGGTCGTTGTTCTGCGAGCCGTACAAGTCTGGATATTCTTATAATACTTACCTTGACAAAAGTTTGTGGACATTTGTCTGTAATTAGTCATCTCTGTTATTTCTGCCACAGTCACTGGTTCATAATATGAAGCATGCAGGCATGGAATGTCCATAGGCAAACAGTGGCCCTAGAATACTTGTGCTCGTAGATTTCCACCCCCGAGAAGTCAGTTCATCAACTTCACATGAGAAGTTATGTGAAGAACTCCTTATAAGAAGCAACATGATGATGAGCAGGTGTTACTCGTCAGGTGAATTATGTCCTCTTTGCCTGCACTGCGCAGCGCAAGAACCATTCATGCATCGCAGGACAGGTTTAGACGTCCCAGCGGAGCACAGCTGAGGGTGGCAGAACGTGATAGCATGTGATCGCATGTGATAGTACCTTATGAAGTACAGAACAGTGTTTTCTATCGAAAAGCTGACGGACCACCAGGGCGTTCTTGTACGCTTCCGAGTTGTCTACTTTCTTCTGAAATTCCTGCTTGCATAGTAAATGCAAAATAAAATTCATTACGCTGTCACATAAGACAGTTGCTTGCTGCATAAATGTTTCAGACAGCAGGGTAAGGAGGGGCTGAATGAATCAACGTGCTTTGCGCAACAGTGAAATAAGATTTTACACATAATAGTAGTAAAAAACATCCAGGTCACATAAAGATTAATTTCACAGAATGTGTCTTGGATGTTCAGCGAACGTGAACAACGGTGTGAACATCATACTTGAAATCTTTGAGTATTGTGCAGATTGAACTGTTCATGAAGTGTTTTTTTTTTTTTTTTTTTTAAGATTACTGTAAGTCTTACTGTCTTCTACCGTCCAGAAGGTCCGCCAATGAAAGAAGAAAAATGCAATGTTTATTAAACATTCATATCACAGTCAGTTTTCGTGCCGGGAATACGTAGGCTCGGTACCTGCAGTAAATGACATTCTTAAGTCGGTGTGATTTCTCCTTAATCCAAATGGGCACTAGGCATAAATACTCATCTAAAGCTCTTCTTATGAAGCTTGGAAATTATGCGATTCTTGTTCGTAATCTCTTCTCCAAAACTTCAAAACCTCGGAAATGGCAGACAGCACTTTTGTTGGGTGTAATTATGATTTTTTTTTTCCACCAACTTTCTTATGGAGAGCCTTGTCATTAAGTTTGGGTTGAGCTTCATCATAAGAGATTGTGAGATGTGGCACAAATAAATCTCAAAACTAGGAGTATTCACGGTTTAGCAGAACAGTAGAAGGTTCTTTTCTGTCCATCAGACAAGGAGTTGGGATACTCCTGATGTCCTTGTCAGCAGCCTGTCGTGGAGAGGTGATCACCTTCAACCTTCCCTCCTTCAGACGCAGCCATTTGGGTCTGTGGAGAGTCTGGCCATGCTGGAGGCATCTATAAGACTTGAACTCGGCTCTTTGCAGGGATGGGTTGGTGTACTTGACTGCTGCGCCAACCAAACCATGGTTATTTTGTTTCAACCGATGTTGAAGTCCACACTGGCTCCATAAAACGTGGTCTTATTCGCTCTGACTCATTTTGACACAACTCAAGACATCTCAGCGGTGCTGGAAATGGCTTTACAAACCTAGAAAATGATTCTGCCAGAAATGCATTGCATTCATTTTAAAGAAGAGGTCGCTCTGTTGAACTGAAAAAAACTTGATACATTTAAATTGTGTACACCTGTATCCCAAAATTCATGCTACGCTATGCTTGGTATGCTTTCGTCAATCCGTCACAATGCCCTTATCGCTACAGAGCAGCATTCATACGTCAGGCCACCCACGCGCATTTACACTTCCAATGTTGCCAGTTGCTCTGAAGTGGGCAGAGATGTGATGTTATGCTTTGAAGATGGACTTTTCCAGACTGCCTTATCCTCTCCCAGCTCTCACAGTCCAAAACTTGGGATTTTTAGAAGCGTCTTCAGACAGAAACCGAACACAGGCCTTAGGAAACAGTGAACCTCTGAGTTTTGTAGACGTTTCAACATTACGAGGTGGATGTATATTGAATTCGAGAAGTATTCAGATTACAGGGTTAGTGAATAGACACCCCTTAGAAGATCACCTTTTTGAGGAGCCAGGATTGATGTGCTCAGTAGTCACATTCTAATAAAACTGTATTGGATCATTTACTAGCCTGATTCAGATACGTGATGCCATTTTCCTGAAGTAGACAGCTCAGTTCACAGAAACTCTCCAAACGCACCTGCCTATCATCTGTCTCTTGTCCTCAGTAGCCACACAGCAGCACACATACATATACACTCTCTCTGGTCTCCTGTCAGCTTGGTCAGATTCTTGTAAACCCAAACTGCTTCCAATGTACCCATCGTTTAACCTAGAACTTAAAAAGCTTGAATTCCTAACGGGATAGCTGTTTCGTGATTTAAAACCTTCTTGTTATTTATTTTTTATTTTTTTCAGCTCTACCAGTGTATTGTACGTATTGTATTGTACAATGTGATGCGATGGGGAATGTTCTGCTGAGAAAACTTGAGTCCTGGCATTCATGTGGATGTTGCCTTAACACGTACCCCCTGGCTAAACATTGTTGCAGACCAAGTGCACCTCTTCATGGCAATGGTGTTCCCTAATGGTCTGTTTCAGCCTTACATTTACAGCATTTAGCAGACACCCTTATCCAGAGCGACTTACAATTGATACAATCTTACAATCCAAGCAATTCTGGTTTAAGGGTCTTGCTCAAGGACCCAACAGTGGCAGCTTGGCAGAGGTGGGATTTGAACCCTGGACCTTCTGGGCCAGAGTACGGTACCTTAACCGCCAGGCTACCACAGCCCCCTGCCACACTGCAAAAATTGTTCAGGAATAGTTTGAAGAATGAGTTCACGTTGTTGATTCAACCTCAATTCCCCAGGTCTCAAGCAAAACAAAACCAGTCCAAAGGTCCAGTCCAAAGTTTTGCAGATTCCTAGACTTAACGGGTAGGAGCTTTGGCGGCATGTGGGGAACTTGCACAATATTAGACACGTGATTTTGATGATATGGCTGATCAGTGTAGAATTGATTCATCTTAAGCACCCTACAAACATCATATACAGTAATACACAAGTGATAGTTTCTAGTGTGATGGGAAAGAACACAACACAGCAAACACATTCAAACTTAAGAAACCGAACTCAAGGGCTAGTGGAATATCCAAAGCAGGTCCAAAGGAAGAAAGCAAGCATGCCTCAGGGAAGATGGCACAAAAACCAGAAGACAACTCTCGCTGAAACACATGGCTCAGGAAGGCAAGAACCTGTTCCTGGCTTCAAGTTCAAATACATACAAATACACTGCTCTAGATGGAGTATAGATGGGATCCAGTTTTACAAAGGAGAATGACCAAATTAAGAACATGTATCACACCCTCCAGCAGAGTGACGTCACCGGAACCGGGTCTCAGTTAGATCTCGTAGCACAGCTTTCATAAAGCGCGAGCTGACATGAAATTCCTTTGTGTGACTGCTACATTCTGGCCTCTGACTCATAGCGTGAGGGTCGGCTGGCAGTTTCACAGATGCTCTGCATGTTGTGGGATACGAGGAGAAGGAGGGGTTGTGTATTTCTGAGGGTTTAAAGCTTCCTTTGCAGGAAAGAGCAGCTCCCCTTTTGTCCTTGTAACACTTCAAGAACGTAAATCATTTCCCTGTTTTTTTTTCCATCTCAGTGCTTACTGGACTGCCAAATGACAACAACAGTCACTGTAACAGGATGAAAAAATGGAGCGTATTTCTGTGAAGCTCATTCTGTCGTCCTGCTCGTGTTTTGTTTGCATATTAACATATGAGAGGCTCACGATGTGTATGAAAGCAGCTTATGAAGTTGCAAAGAAAAGTAGTGACCTTTGTGCTGAAATACTGTTCGTCAGTGAGAGCTTACTAGAAATGGACGAAATTCCAGCTCGTTCCTTGTCTGGATGCTTATAGAATGAAGTGGGATAGAAGACTGAAAAGAAGCAGATTTGGAGCGTTTGGGCAGTTTTGCGCTTTCATGCTCAAAAAAGGCTCAATAGGTTCTCTACTCCCGCAGTGATCGGGTTCACGTTGCCAGCATGTTTGAAAGTTTGTGTAATGCTGAGGTTAGCTGCCAAGTGGTTTTTTTGTTGTTGTTGAAAAGGAAATGGATTTGAGAAGGTTTCGAAAGTGCTCCCTGAGCCTTTGGTGATAGCAGCACAGTTCTCTGGAGTAAGGGTGTTTAATCGTTTGTTAATGTCTGCATGGTTTTGGTGAGTTCAAGGCAAGAGAAGGACAGGTTCTCACAGTACAAGGTTTGTGTCAGACTGTGTGGTAAATACTTTTTTCCAGACTTTCAGATCTGTTTGTAAACAGTTTCTGTTGTATTGGCTAACAGGAGGAGAAATGGGAATTCGAGTGTAGTTAGCAGGTCTTGGAAACGCAGGTCTCATGTGCCTGATGTGTGTGATATTAGTTTGCCTTCATTTTTTGGGAAGGCTTTCATGAGATTGAGGCAGGCAGCTTCCTCGTAACATCTTGACATCAGTCTCACTCCAGAGATCATGTTTTTTTACTTCAGATTGTAATGGTGGTGTGCTTTACACCAACCCACCTGGCATTTAACACTGCGTATGGTGATCTTAGTCTTGATTGGATTTTCAGCCAAGGAAACCCAATCTTTCCTTTTAGAGCCAGGTTGGAAATTGTGTGCTTCATCTTTCGGCATTCCTGCTCTGTGCCTACTGTTTTTGGAGTTGAGCTGTTTCTGCTCCTAATTGTTTCTACTTCACAGTAATACAGTGGTGCTTGAAAGTTTGTGAACTCTTTAGAATTTTCTATATTTCTGCATAAATGTGACCTATAATATCATCAGATTTTCCTAAAAGTCCTAAAAGTAGATAAAGAGAACCCAGTTAAACAAATGAGACAAAAGTATTATAGTTGGACATTTATTTATTGAGGAAAATGATCCAATCCATGTGAGAGAGTCCTTCAGTTGCATAGAAGTTACCCTGGGGTCCTTTGTGACCTCGCCAACAGCCTTGCTGTTGGAGTCTTGGGGTCTTAAATTCCCTCCATTGGTACACAATCTGTCTGACTGTGGATTGGTGGATTCCAAACTTTTTAGAGATGGTTTTGTAACCTTTTCCAGCCTGAGGTCCTCAGAAATCTCCTTTGTTCATGCCATGATACACTTCCACAAACGTGCTGTGAAGAGCAGACTTTGATAGATCCATGTTCTTTAAATAAAACTGGGTGCCCACTCACACCTGATTGGCATCCCATTGATTGAAAACACCTGACTCTAATTTCACCTTCAGATTAACTGCTAATTCTAGAGGTTCACATACATTTGCCACTCACTAATATGTAATATTGGATCATTTTCCTCAATAAATAAATGACCAATTATAATATGTTTGTCTCATTTGTTTAGCTGGGTTCTCTTTGTCTACTTTTAGGACTTGTGTGAAAATCTGTATCTATTTTTATGCAGAAATATAGAACATTCTAAAGGGTTCATAAATTTTCAAGCACCGCTGTATATAAACTTGATCTAATTAGCAACCTTGGTAAGTGTGAAGCAGTTTGTGTACACATGGGGGAAGAGTTATTCTGTAACTAGAATGGCTAAACTGCAGATAGGTTACAATGTGCCTCTTCTCTCAGGGGCCCAATTTTCTTCTATTTTCAGTCGTAACACTTGCTGTGGAGCATCATCACAGGTTCACATTGTTCACACAGGTAGTTCTTCATGGTACAGCTGAACTTGCGTCTTTGGCACAGAGCCAGACAGGGTGTTTTGTTTGGAAAGACTGTGTCTATTGTGTTAACCGATTTTGAGCCGCTCCACATGAACCGTGTCTCATCAAAATACATCCTGCTGTTTTGTTCTCAAGACAGCAAGCTCCCCTAAGCTGTTCTGGTTAGAAGGTCAGAATTTGAAGAGTCGCAGATCGGTGGTTTTTCAGAGCCCCACAAAGCACCTGGTTTCTGAGATAATGCTCCCTTGGGAGAATGTGACCCATACAGAATGAAAGCTGCATTGTCAGCAGAAATAACAGTCTTCATCTGGTGCAGCCAGCATTTGGAAAACAGACAAGATGAACATTGAAGTTATTAAGCTCTTTACATTCTGTTTGTCGGGACAGGGGGTTGTGTTTGAAATGCCCCGGTCTTGTTGGTCTGTGTCTGATGTACTGGTGCAGCTGAATCCAATTACAGCATTTCTGCCTTCTTAGGGTGTTACCATGTATAAAAACAACACTATGATAACCAGTGAGGCTGCCAATACCTATAAAAGCAGAGCTAGGTCACCATAAAGCGACCACGTTGACCTGCCACGCAATCAAACTCTATATCAGGCTACTAATCCATGCCTAAACGTCCCTAGGGCACAAGACAGAGCCACCCCTCTGAAACATGGCAGTAAGCCTGGTAACTTCATTGTAATTCAGTTTTGGATGTCTTGTTTGATGTCTAAGAAGAAAGGCAGCGTCCAGTGTAGTCGAAGGACCACTGCGAACACAGACAACAGAGAGGACCGTGTGGCGCTTAAAGCAGTCCAGTTTTAATACCTTCCCATTCCATGGGCACTCTCAGCAAGACTGAAGAGTTTCTCTCACCGCATGCTGTGGCAGAGGAATGGAAAAAGACTGAGGTTAAAGGATCGTGGAAGCCATGCCCCGCTAGGAAGTGCATTGTCAAATCTGTCTGCATTTGCATGACTTTCACAAATATAATTTCAAGTCTTTTATTCCCATGGGAACTTTCATCTTCAGTATTACTTAGGGAGGATATGTTTCACAGATGGCTGTCAAGTATGTATAGCTGCCACACCAAAAGGTTCCATCATAATATATACAATAGTTTCTGCTGCTCGGTTTAGAAAATTACTCTTCTGACTAAATGCCACAGTCATGAGATTAACAATTTTGAATGCAGACTAACTCCTTTCTTTTTTTAATATGCCAAAACCTCCTTCCATCAATGAGAGCATTGAAGATGGAACATGGCTGGGTCTTCCAGCATGACAGTGATCCCAAACACACCGCTCGGGCAACGAAGGAGTGGCTCCGTAAAAAGCATTTCAAGATCCTGGAGTGGCCTAGCCAGTCTCCAGACCTCAACCCCATACAAAATGTGTGGAGGGAGTTGAAAGTCCGTGTTGCCCCAAAACATCACTGCTCTAGAGGAGATCTGCATGGAGGAATGGGCCAAAATACAAGCTACAGTGTGTGCCAACCTGGTGAAGACTTACAGGAAATGTTTGACCTCTGTCATTGCCAACAAAGGTTATATTACAAAGTATTGAGTTAAACCAAATTTATTGACCAAATACTGATTTTTCACCATGATTTACAATTAAATTCTTTACAACTCCTACAATGTGATTTCCTGGATTTGTTTTTCTCATTTTGTCTCTCATAGTTGAAGTGCATCTATGATGAAAATTACAGACCTCTCTCATCTTTCTAAGTAGGAGAACTTGCACAATCGGTGGCTGCTAAATACTTTTTTTGCCCCACTGTATTTAAACAGTCGGAATTTGCAGTTGGAATTATTTCATCTGGAAGACATGTCTGCTTGTTAACGTAGTCACCATAAGACTTATACAGTCCAAGTATGGCTCTTTATTGTTGGGATGTTGATAAATCTAATGGATATGAAGTGTTCTGTCATTGGCTGTTTAAACTGATATTCTTGGATCGTGGTGCTCAAGTCAATGTTATCTCAAATGTATTTTTTGGCTTGTTTTTGTTTATCATGTACCAAATCTATGAATTTATTTTGGGCTAGAACCAAGAACATTTCACTCACTGACAGACAAATGCTGAGGCAACTTTCGAAAACCTCTGTCCATTGTATGTCTGTATAAGGTCAGAGCAGCCATTTGAAAAATAAAGGCGACTGAAAGACGAGATGAAGCTTTCATAGCTATGATTGACCAAGATAGCCTTTATGACAGAGGAGCAGTAGTGGTGCAGTGATTAAGATAAAGGACTATTGAATAGAATGTTCACAGTTCAAATACTGGCTTTGCCAAAACTGTCTCTGTGGGTCCTTGAGCAAGGCTAATGTAAATAGGCAGCACCATTCAACTCATTTTCTGTTAGTAACATATTGGTCTATGTTCACTTCACTTAATGGTTGACAGTTGGATTACTTGCAAGCTTGACACAGTGTGTGTGGTGGGAACCCCCTGTGTGTTATTTCAACCTCTTCGTGAAGCCATTGCGCTAATGTTTATGAGTATGAACACATTCTCATTGTTACCAGTTTCTGTAATTGAAACAAAATGGTCTTTTTGTTAATTCGGTGTTGTTTAAGCAGAGTGATGCATTTAAGATGCATTGTTAGGGTTGCTTTTGAGTTGTCACTTCTTTGTCCTTTTTGTAATGGATGGGACTCCCACACTGGTCTGATTGACAGTGTTTTTAGAGCATTTTCTGTCATCGATTGTGACACTGAATCCTGTGAGTGCTTTTTGGTCAGGTGTTTCCAGAAGCAAAATGAAACCATTACCTGGTCATGAAGAATCATTTAGTGTAAATAACATGTAAGACTTCCATGAAAATTCAGCCACACTAAGTCAAGTCAAGTCAGATTTTTATTTATATAGCGCTTTTTACAATAGAGCATTGTCTCAAAGCAACTTTACAAGTTTAGATTATCTCCTAATAACTACGTCCAATCCCAAATTGAGCAAGCCTAGGGCGACAGTGGCAAGGAAAAACTCCCTAGTTGTAGGAAGAAACCTTGGGAGGACCAAGACTCAAAAAGGGACCCAACCTCCTTGGGCGGCGTGGTTAATAAATCTAAGAGCAAAACTAAAGTCATGGAGTCAAAGTTCGAATAAAATGTGAAGTATGCACATCGACATTAAGTGGCCCGGGTATGATGGGGCTGGAGCTGATGACGGAAGCAGCTTGAGTGGAGCTCCAGCAGATGAACATCATGTGTGGGGCTGGAACTGCCGGAACACAAGCTCGGAGAGAAAACAGAAAATGTAATTAGTTATTGATTAAGAGCACAGTGTCTATTAACAATCACTGATGCCAAGTGTAGCATGAGACCCCGGCAGCATTAGCTATAGCAGCATAGCTAGAAAGAGGAGAACTGGTAGGAAACACAGCCAAGAGGGATCACATGAGACATTGGCAACCCCACGGGAGGCAGAAGACAGCAACCCAGCAACTAAGCATAAAATTGGTGCTGATGTTGTGGAATTCATTAGGGGACTTTCTTTTGAATTGTTCTGTATTCAAGCCTGATGATACCACATGCAGACTAGCCTAGATGTGGTGGAAAGGTGTATTTAGTTTGTACGCATCATGCTCGCTTTATTAATCCATCCTGAGAGAAAGGGACAGGGACTTGTTACTACACAGAGAAAGGATTATGAGCTATGACTAAGAGGGGGGAAAAAGTCAGCTTAAAGTCTAAGATTCTGTTGTGCTCATATTCCAGGATAGTTTTGCATATGCAATTGGTTCCAGTGTTGAATCATGTTTTCTCCTCATGGCTGGATATGCTGGTCGGTAAGTAGAATAAATGAAACGCAGTATTGTGATTAGCGAAGAATAGACTATAAATCTTAAGCTGTGTGTTCCAGAAAGAGCTCAGATGCTTATTTGGAAGTACACTCAGCAAAATGGAGAGAACGAGCTGAGTCACTGTGTGGAGTGACAGCTTGATGTGTTACCGCTGAGACCTAAGCACCTTTTCCAGTCACTGTGGCAGGGCATTAAGCGATTGCGCAGGGAACTGCTATGCAATTTCCGAGAATGGGAACCATACGATTTACTAAACAGCGGCGAAGGGACGCAAAGAGCCAATAACAAATGTTTCCTTGGAGAAAATGTTCCCCGTCGGTACATGGAAGTACATGGAAGACCCAGACACGGTCCCCCAAATTACTTGCGGTGTTCATTTGCCTTTACTCTCAAATGTGTTATAAAAAGTATTCACTTTTGTTCTTTGCGAATCAAGTTAATTTCATTTAGAGACTCAGCAAACCATGGAATTTCACCGTGGCAGTGAAACCGTAGCATAGGCCTGTGTCTGCCAAATAGTTTTGGGCCAGATATCATGAATTTGTACTGCGGCAACGAGAAAAGAGACATCAGTGTTCCAATAATAGTTACTCACTTGTAAAATATGCAATAAAAGCCTGTAAATAAACTTTTTTCACTAATCGGTGGAGTCTGTAGCTCATGTCCCTGTGACTCTAAAACTGGGACTGGGAAGGGTATCAAAAGTAAATCCGATGGCCTTCTGTAAATAGTGTTAAAGATCATTATCTCTTGACAGATCTGATTTGATCTCAGATCCAGCTTTAGAAACATTCTTTCTGGCCTGACTGGCTGAATTTTGCAACCGACTTCTGATGTTGCAACTCACTGTGGGAGAAACTAGGGGTATTTAACGCAGAGCCAAGCTGCTTCTCAGACTTATTGGCAGCCTAATAATTAGGTAATTTGTGTACCCTGTGATGGACCAGCACACTCTCTAGGGTTAGTTCCCACCTTGTGCCTTGTGCTGCCAGTGTACAATCCACAAATTGTGGAAAGGCCTTGCTCAAGGACCCCCAAATGACAGCTTGGCCATGGCGAGGCTTTAACCCTGGACCGCCTGGTTTATAGCTCAGTACCCTATACCATAATATCAATGATTCTGTTGAGTGTTATGTCAGGAGCTTGTGTTGGTGATCTCAGCCCAACCACTCCGTGGTAGCAGAGCCTACAGCCTCCCCGCTTCATCACACTGACTGACCGGTCTGCATGTCACCGTGCTGACGCAGATGGAAACACTTTGAATCTGTTTTCCTCTGCGTGACAGGATACGGAGAGGAATGCCAGCAGGGCCAAGCCTCTGTGTCTCAGTACTGTGTACATGTGAGGAATCTACCCCGATGTGCATGTCCCACTCACTGGCAGGACAACAGGAAAGGATGACAGTTACACAGCGCTTGTTTTGCAGTGCTCCATCCCCCCACTTCCACCCAACTGGGGAAAATGACCCTGTTCGAATTTCCTCTCCCATAAATGAAAGGCTGAGGTTATCGTCAAAAGCTTCCTGCCTGGTTTTGTTCGGATAAAAATCAACCGTGGCTTATGAACTGAAGCCGGTCTTGGATAAGTGCAAAAAGGTCATATCCTGTGTTTTCTGTGGATTTCATCATTCTCGTACTTGACTGTGGAAGCTAAGAGTAGCACTTTTGATACGAGACACAGCGATCACTTGTCTGTCAGTACAGTAACAGTAGCCTTGCACAGTTAATGACGGCTCTGTCCAGCGTGAAATGATAGTGGTGAAAAGGTTTACACCTACTACTGAATAATTAGTAGAAATGACATATCCTAATAAAACCTAGGAAAAATATGACGGCATGAACACAGGCAGACAGAGGCAAGTTCACCCAGTTTGTGTCCAACTGTAAATTATAACCTCACCCAGCTTTAACAGGAGATGATTTCATGCACTTTCTACTCAAGTTATTATATAAAACTGAAAGCACAGCTTGCAGCAGGAAACTTGCAGAAATAATGCATGACAATAAGTGCTTCTTACAAGGATGGAGACTATAATGGTCTTTAGATGTACAGGTGGTAACTGGACCATAATCATGAACTGGATTAAGCTGGTGTTGCAAATGAATGAATGAGTAGGTAGCAAGCTAAAGTGCCTAGGTGGCGCAATGGTAAATTCCTAGCACACTACCCCTGTTTCCACTGGTGCTTTAAAGCCAGGGAGGTCAGACAAGGAAGGTATAACAGCTGTAGTTGATGTTTTCAACAGCGATTGACCATTTTGAGCTTTGTTCCACCGCCGTCTTGGATTGGTTCAGGTCTAGAACTGATCATTGATTTGGCACATGACGGCAGCATGCCTTGTAAAACTCTGTATGCTATGTGAATGGCGCAACTGCAGTTAGAATTCCTTATACAATGTACATGTACAACATTGTTTGAAAAAAGACTATGGGATTTGAATTGAGGGACTTAAGAGGCGTGACTCAAACCCATTAACCAGGCCTTGTGGGTTATTTTTCTCTCACATGTTCATTATTCTGAAACGGTGTCAATTTTGTGCCAACCCACAGCTGATACCATAGTCTGCAGATCTGTATTTGGTTTGCTTTACTATTGTTCTGAAGACATTGTTAAGTCATCACTTTTATTGCTATAAACCACAAAGCCATGTCTAAAAATAAAGCTCCCATGACCTTTTATGTCAAATAAAACGTGCATAAAGAATACCAAACAGCCATTTGAGAGATGGGTGTCTGTTCTGACTCTGACATTGTACCACATTTTTTTGCCACCACAAAAAAAGCATCAGTAGCATAGTGGTTATAAACCCAGATGACTGTGGAATTAGAAAATGAAATAATGTGAGATTGTGTATGCATGTGTGAAAGAAAGAAGGTTAACTTGACCTTGCAGTTTTGATGGATTGGATTAGTTTTTGCATTAATTCAACTCTACGGTTGATCTTTTGAATTTCATTTTGTTTATTTAATGTTTTTGCTTACTTTTCCATTCACAACACTGTTGTAGAACATAGAACATTCCCTGCATTGCAGGAGCATTGTCATCAAGTTGTAACCCCCTGTGTTTGTGTCAGTGATATTTCTAAAACCAACAATAAAAGCATTCACATGCTCACATAGGGCCTTTGTTATTTAAGTCATTCTACACAATGTTCTCTGGCTTCCTGATGCCACCAAAATGCCAAGTGGCTTATTTATGATGGACTGCTGTGGTTGCAGTATAGGGAGGCAGTGCCTGGTGGCTTTTTGAATGGGGTAATACAAACCCTTTTCTGCCTAGTCACTAAATTGGACTGAACAAATAATGTGTCTCATTGTTGGGCAGCCCAGCTGACCAGGAGAAATCAGTCTTTGGTAGGCGCTTGGTAAATAAAGCAGTATAACTACATTTGTTGTGTCCCTGATAGAATGAACAAAACTGCAGTCAATACTCGGAGCTAATTCCCCCAAACTTTTCCCACCAAAATACCCTGAACATGCGTTGTTTCCCTGCAGGTGTCCAGCCAGGCAAAAAGTCAGGGATACCTGCTCCCCGTGAAATCCCCCAGACCATTTCCAGAGACCGCACACCACTACGGGACCAGCTACGGACTCCAATCAGCAAGAAGATGATCCCCAGTGCTAGCACCTCCAGCCTATCCAGCCTGGCTAAGCATTCACGCACTTCTGTCAAGTCCAAGGTGGAGGCCGAGAGTGCAGACAGGGCCCTTCTCGAGTGCCAAGTCAAAGAGCTGTTAGCTGAAGCCAAGGCCAAGGAGTTTGAGATTAGCAAGTTACGGATGGAACTGCAGAGATGTAAAGGGAAAGGATCTCCTCAGGAAGCTGGCACACCAGATGGGATGTCAGAGGGGGAGCAACCCCATCTGAACTCCGTAGATGTGCAAGTGTTGGTCGAAGAGATGAAGATGAAAAATGGGTGCTTTCAGAAAGAGCTGGCTGCCTTACAACAGGAGAACCAGTCTCTAAAGGAAAAGCTCGTGCTTTTGGAAAACTCGTCAGAATCCAGCACTAATAACAAGAGAAATATCATGTCGCTAACCAGTCCTAGCAAGCCGTCCGTTAATGGGGTTGTACCGGAGATGATCAACATGGAAAAAGCAGCAGGCGGGCCACTGAATGGCAGTCCAGTCAAAACCTCTGCATCATTCGGTAGTGACATCACAAAAGGTTCGCCATCATCTGACTCGTCAGAGTTTGAGAAGATCCCGTCACGCTCGGATTCAGTCGGCGGTAGCACCAAGCAGCATCCTTCTGTGGCGTGTCTGACGGAGCGCATCCAGCAGATGGAGGAGAGCCACCATAGCACCGCGGAGGAGCTTCAGGCTACTCTGCAAGAGCTGGCCGACCAGCACCAGGTTGTGCAGGAGCTCACGGCGGAGAACGAGCGCCTTTCCGACGAGAAGAGTCTTCTGCAGACCTCGCTGCAGCAGCAGAGGGAGCGCGTGGAGCTCCTGGCACAGAAGAACGAGGCTCTGCTCCAGCGACTGCAAGAGAAAGTCCAAAGTCATGAGGTCGAGGCCTCGCGTGTTTCCAGGATTGCCGAGCTAGAGCAGCGTTTGGCCGAGCAGGTGGAGAGCTCGCGCTTTGAGAGGGAGAAGCTTGTGGACATTCAGCAGCAGCTGACCGGGAGTCTAAGAGCATTGGAGAAAGAGCATCAGCAAGCCCAAGTGAGCGCGAGAGGCTTAAAAGAGGAGCTGGAGGTTCTCCGGCAGACGCTGGAAAAGGAGAAGGCAACTGGGACGGAGGCTGCTAGGCTAACAGAGGAGCAGCGTCAAGCGCTGGAGGCTCTGAGGGTGGAGAACGAGTGCTTGAAGGTCCAGGTGGAGGCGGAGAGGCAGAAGGTGGTGGAGCTGAACGCAGTGCAAAGTGCTAGCGACAGCACCGAGCTTCAGGCCCTGCTCAAAGCAGCCCATGCAGACAGAGACAAGCTGGAGGTCAGTTGCTCAGAGCTGAGGCAGGAGTTACTGCAGGCGCAGAACGACATCGAGCGTCTGCAGGGAATGCTCAGCAAGGTACGTGTCAAACCTGTTTTCTACCATCTTCACGTTACAGACTCGTGCAAATTCTTGCTGACGTGTATCCTGAGCATCCTTAGGGTCTGTGTGGGTAATATTGAACAGTAGGGTAGGAGTTCTTGCTGTGTGCACTGAGCATTGTTGATCACCGTGTTGTGTATCATAGTAATCATGGTTAAGTTGTTCTTATTAATGATACAGTGGGGCTTGAACGTTTGTGAGCCCTTTTGGATTTTCACACAAAGTGGATAAAGAGAAGCCAGTTAAACAAATGAGACAAAAATATTATACTTGGTCATTTATTTCTTGAGCAAAATGATCTAATATTACATATTAGTGAGTGGCAAAAGTATGTGAACCTTTGCTTTCAGTATCTGGTGTTCAGTATCCGCTTCAGGTCCTTCCACAACATTTCCATTGGATTAAGGTCAGGACTTTGACTTGGCCATTCCAAAACATGAACTTTATTCTTCTGTAACCATTCTTTGGTAGAACGACTTGTGTGTTTAGGGTCAGTGATTCAAGCCTTTGATATGGCCATTCTAGTCCCTTGAAATATGCCCCATTGAAAACCGTGGCTGAGGTGGAAGAATTTCAACACTGGAAGAATTGCTGTATCGAGGTGTCTCAGATTCCTTGTGCATCTACAAGCTCATCGGCCATTTATAGGAGAAGAGTCAGAACTAATGTGTTAAAAAAGGGAGGCTATCCAAAATTTCTTAACGTTGGGGTGACACTAATTGTGATGCACGTAGTTTAAGCAAAAGCTGACTAACTGCATTTTCAGTGCGAGATGAAGCTTATTAACCACAAAAGACACTTTCATTTTAATTTAGTGTCAATAATTGTGGACAGAATTGTGCCGAGATGGTTTAAAAGTGATTCTTTTATTCTGAGATCAGGCCAAAATCAGTTTTAAAATATGATCTTCCACAGGATTGTCCTGTACGCCACGGCAATGTTTGTTCTTTTTTTCCCCCTTTCATTTAGATCATGTAATACTAGAAAATTACAGAGTATCTTACATAAATGCTCCAAAGAATTCTCCTGCCATTGACCTTTTGGCGACTGCAGATGTTGTGTTTATATGGTTTCAAGTCCACATCATCCTTAAAAATGAAAAGCTACGCAAGCGACATTTAACTGACTTGTATAATATGAAAATCATTAGCACTTCATAAAGGGTCGACCACATGAACTACGCATGGCCCTTTTAAGGAGAATGGACCCATGATCTGTTCTCTGACTGCACTACCTCTACCAGAGAGCCAAGTCCTATTGTTTTTCCTTCATTCTCAAAACTTTTCTGCCACGTTCTGTCAAGGCTGCAAGACAGTTTGTAACCAAGGGCAATCGAAAGCAATTTAGATGAAAGCATCTACTGGACATTGTTAGCATGGGTGAGGCCCTGGTGATTCAGAAATTCTGATCTCATGGTTGGAAGACGATTCTGTTCTGTATAGTGCAGGGTGACCAGCTGTCATTTAACTGATTTCCTGGCACCACAACACTGGTGATGAGATGGTTGTACTTACTGCTGTTAACTTTTTGGTTCTGATATTAAAGTGGAGGGAGGTGGTGATGTTCCTTCAGTCAGTTTTGAAACTTCATTACATGTTATTTGCACCTCTGCTCCATTGCTTCATTGTGTTGAGATAAATCATAACAATAATGAAAGCTCTCTTAAGAGCTGCCTGAAGTGCGTTGGACAGGTTTCACGTAGAGCATAAAGTGTAACAAGTGTATTTACATTGGCACAGCCAATATTATGCACACAGTTTCAGATGGTTTGTTTAGCACTCATTCACTGTAAGTGTACACATTTCCCAATAACCACACATTAGATTGATAAACTTAATACATCAGGATGTTTGTACTTATCATAAGACACGAGATTAAACGTAGGTTAGAGCATTTCATTCGAACAGTGAACACACAGCTAAACTTTCAGTAATCAGCATTTATTCCCTGTTGTATCTTGATGTGCCATAGCAGCAAGGTACAACAGTGAGCAAAAATCAGTTTCTTTATAAATTTGACCAAAAACATCAACCCAATTAAGCAAATGAAGCAAAATTACAGTGGGGCAAAAAAGTATTTAGTCAGCCACTGATACTGCAAGTTCTCCTACTTAGAAAGATGAGAGAGGTCTGTGAGTTTCATCATTGAGGAAAAAGGAAAAAATTTTCATCAAATGAGGAAAAAGAATCCAGGAAATCACATTGTAGGATTTATAAAGATTTTTTGTGCCTCACTGTATTATACTTAGTCAATTGTTTATTGAGGCAATTGATCCAATATAACATATATGTGAGTGACAAAAGTATGTGAACCTTTGCTTTCAGTATCTGGTGTGACCCACTTATTAAGTAACCGCAACTAAATGGGATGATGCTCGCTTCAGGTCCTTACACATTTCTGTCGGACTAAGGTCAGGACTTTGACTTGGCCATTCAAAAACATGAACTTTATTCTCCTTCAACCATTCTTTGGTAGAACGACTTGTGTTCTTAGGGTCAGATATGTCCTGACATTTTCCTTTAGAATTTGCTTGTATAATTGAGAATTCGTTTTTCCTTTAACAAGAGCAAGCCGACATGGCCCGGATAAAGCAAAGCGCTCTCAACCCATGATGCTACCACCACCATATTTATGGGATAAGGTTGTTGTGCTGGAATTTCCTTTTTCTAGATGTAGAGAAAGTTTCTCATTTAAACCAAACATTAATATTTTGCTCTCATTTCTCCACAATGTTTTTCCAATGTCCACGTGAGCTTTAGCAACGGCAGCAGTGTTTCTTGCAACCCTGCTATGGACACTGTTGTTCAGAGTTCTCTTGATGGTCATTGTGAGCCAATGTGAGAGAGGACTTTAGTTGTTTAGACGTTACGCTAGCTTTCTTTTGTAACCTTGTAGAATATTACACACTTGCTTTGGGAGTGATCTTTGTTGGTCGACCATCACGATCTGGGGAGGGTAAAATGTCTTAAAATTCCTCTGTTTGTCCAACAATATGCCTGATGTGGGATTGGTGGAGTCAAGCTCTGGAGATTGGTCCTAGGAAATTGCTTTTGGTTGTGCTCATGATTAAAATTACATTTGAAGATCCCTGTTACTTTACAACAGGGTGTTTCAATCGCACCTGATTTGTATCCCATTGATAGAACACACCGGACTCAATTCCCCTTCATATTATTGCTAATCCTAAGGTTCCACATCTTTTTGCCAGGCACATATATGTAATTACTGCGATTCATTTTTCTTCAGTAACTAATGTAACAAGTAATTGTTTGGTTATTGTTTTTGGGTTGTCTTCATCTACTTTAGAACTTGGTGAAAATCTGATGTTTTAAAGCAATGTATGTAAATATTATAAACACAACTCAAAGGTTCACATCAATTCAAGCCCCCACTGTGCATGTGTGATTGTTAAAAGCAGTCCATTGTGCTGCTTGCCATTGACCCCAGCTGGTCCGCTGTGGAACTCGTTGGTAATGTGTTTCATGTGCACAGGCTGAGGCAGCAGAGTCCAGATCAGGAGAGACTGGAGAAACCAGGAGCGGATCACAAAAATAGAAATAATTTCTCTGGAGGAGAAGAACAATGATGGCGAGAAAAACCAAATCAAGGACCTTAAGGAGACCATCTTTGAGCTGGCGGACCAGGGGGAGACAGCAGCGGGCGGTCCAGCTGCAACACAAACCAAACATCTTGGACCGGAAAGTATGGCAGTCATTTTCTATCTTTAATGCTGAAACCAGACAGCATTCTCTAATGCTTATAGTTCCACTAAACCCCTGACGGCTTGACAAACTAGTGTCTGTTGTTGTTGCTGAGATTTACTGCGTGCTGTCAAAGTCTTAGCATTCACTACCTTCTCCTTATATTTCCCCTTTTTTCAAGGCAGGCCAAAATATATATGGTTACAAGCAGTCCAGGATTTGGTAAGAAACATGTCTGAATTGAATCGTCTCAAACTAATGTGTTCTTTAGAGGTCTGTAAATGAGCTCTGTACATTTTATAATCTGTTGGTGGATATTGCTCGTACTCCTTTTTTACATGAAGATGCATGGAAGCTCATTTTTCCATTCTACTGTGATTCATCTGAAATGTATCCAGCCAAAAACTTTCTCACTTGATTTTATGCTGCACTCTGACGTAAAACTTGTCTTTAATGTCCGTACAGGGAGCTTCCAATTGTGAAAAGGGTCTCTAAGAGTGGCACCTGATTAGCCACGCATGAGGATGAAGCTGCTGTAAAAAGAATTAGTCTCGTTTCCCACACCGAGCTAAAAAATTTTAAACTCAGTGGCATCTGGGGGGGGGGGGGGGGGGTTGTGTGTGTGGGGGGGTGCAACTCGTTCTCGTTCCGACACTGCGGTTCATGGACTGGACATGGCAGGTGGGGTTTACTGTGACCACCGACCCTGTGTTCCACACCAGAGAGCCACTAAACCACGAGCCCCACTCATTTCTATGTGAACCACCAGTAGATTTGATCTAGACCTTCTTTCTCTGCCCTGCTGTTGCTTAGTAGTATAGTCTTTTTCTTAATATCCCTTTTAGCATTTTTTTTTTCAATATTAAACAGCATGTAGGAAAAACTATTCAAAGCCGCAATGTGCCCACTATGGGTGGCATAATGCCGCACTGGAAAAGAACACTGGGTTAGCCGAGGGTCAATGCAATCTCTCTCCCCCCACCGTTCATGGAACCAGGTTCTACACAAATAGACCTTTAATCACAGTGCTTTAATCATCCAAGTTTGACATGTTGGAATTCATACAGGTCGACACGGGCTTCAATTATCTATATTTGCAGATCCGAATCAGAGGTTGGATGACCATCAAAGGAGCAGGACAAGCAGTTAACAGCCATGTAAACAAATGAAGGTACTATTTCTAAATAAACAATGTTCCTTGCAGCCGGATCTTTTTGGACAGTAAACGATATCGCGGTGGATATTGCTAATCCGATTAAATAGTTTTCCTGTCTGCCTGCACTGGCTCAGGTGCGTGTCTGAACTGATTCAACGTCCTGAGGCAAAATTTTGTTAAGCTGCCACTGCTGGGACGCCGAGTAAGCGCAGGCATAGAAAAGAAAATGAAAGAATGCAACCTTGCAATTCGTGTAAATTGCGTTATGGTTGATGATGCCATTTTGAGAGGTGACATTTTGAGCCTGTATACCACTTTTGGTTGCTGTTCAGGATCAGGGCCTGATTTGTGTTTCTGTGTCTGTGTGTGGGCGGGTAAAAGTTTATATATCATTTTTGATGACCAAATATCCTTGCAAGGATAGGTATGTGGACATTTTTCACCTTTGATATTTTGCTGGTCTCAATGAGGAAAAATGGGTTTACTCTCTCTCTAATCTCTCTCTCTCTCTCTCTCTCTCTCTCTTCCCTTTGGGTACTGAGGTTAAGGTTAGGTGTCAGTGTATCATTTAATAGCTACAGTAATCATTATTGGTAATGGAAAGTCACAACATCTCTCTCTCTCTCTTCTCTCCTCTCTCTCTCTCTCTCTCTGTATGCATTCTCGTGTTCATTCAGGAAGAGGACAGAGGGACTGGCGGCGCTTCCAGGCCGACCTGCAGACAAGCCGTGGTCGGGCCAAATGACTAAAGGGGGAGGCTCAGCAGGAGGTGCCGCATGCTGCGCAAACAGCTGCAGGAGGAGCAGGATGCAGTGCCAGGCTGGCTCAGATCTTGAGCACATTACAGGGGGCCAGGGACAGTAGAAACTCCCCGAACAGCTACACAGCTCTAGCTCTACCTTTTGTGTTTTTTCGCTTTTTTTTAAAAAAAAAGTACGAGTAGAGACACGAGCATGTATACTAAAATATCGATAAAAGAGTAATGGTACAAAGTTTTCTAAGAAGAATTTAAAGACCTGCAGACGTTTCCATCTGACGTATCAGTTTACCAATTTAAAATTTTTCATATTGGCGATATGAATTTCACGTACTCGAAAAGTTTAAAAAAAAAAAAAAAAAGGGCGTTGAACGGGCATTATCACCTAGTAGTTTAGATATTGAAAACATAGTAGTTAATTAAAGTTACAATATGAAAACTTGTGTCCAGCAAAGTGTTGTATAAAAAGAGTAATTATTTTTGTAGGCTTTTTTAAAATTGAAACACTGAACAACAATAGAATGCTTTCTTTTTTCAATCAAGCGTTGTCACAAGGGGTCGGTCGTACTAGTTACTGACATCAGCATGAATCAGATGTATATAAAGACAGATAATATTTCTGTTCTAATTTTTAAGATCTCAACTGGTAAAGTAAACGGGAACGTTGATCGGATGAAGGTTACACACTGACATCTTAAGGATTTTTCATTTTTATTGTACTTATGCTTTGGTTACAGCTTTATGTTAGACACAGAATTGATTTCTTAATTTATTCAAAAGAACTCGTATCTATTGGTACCTTGTATTGGGACACGGAGTTCAGTGTCATAAAAGGTGAACTGGGTTCACTAGTCAGAATGTTTGCCTCATTGATAGTCTAAGCCTTTTATTGTTGCTGTCATGTTGCTAAATGAAAATCAGTTGAATATTGTGAGTTTAAGATTTCATGTTAAGACCCACACTGATAGAAAGAAAACAGTAATCATGTAATGGGATGCAGTCTGGCCATTCAAGGACTCAGGAGTTCAATGAAAGTTGCTTCTACATATCAAACGGTTATGAATATGCGGGTTATGTTGTCTTCTCCAAGAGTGCGGTTAGGAGACGCATGGCTTATGGTTCTTAGGCTTCGCAGTAAACCTGGATCTAAGACGGACCATGCTGCTGCTTTGTGCCTCTTGCTTTTGTGTTTCTTTTTTTCTTGTGTAATGTTTAGCTGGTGCGAGACAATGTGTGCTCTCCGCTATGGTACTGCTAAATATATAGCTGACTCCGGTCCTTCTCACACACACACATAATATAATATTAATCACATCTCCAACTTGTTTTCTGTCAGTAAGAAGTCTAAACTGTAATCTATTCATGGTTATTTAAATTGTAAAGCAGTGAATCTGAGCGGGTCCTCCCCGGCAACTGCAACAGGGACCTCTGCCCAGCCCCGTGATGGACCTGGCAACCAGTCCGGATGCTTGACTCACTGTGCCCTGAGGTTCAGCACCCCTTATGATAAAGGGGCAAAAAAATGAGGGGAAATGACTAATGTTGACAATAAGTTAAGGAGCTTTGAGAATTAGGAACAAGATGGGGATTTTCTCGTAGAAAATGCTAGAAATTGACTCTGTTCTCTGAATGTTTGATATCCAAACACTTTTTGGAACAATTTGCATTTTCGATTACAGGTTCAAACTGATGCAGGTTTACAATAGGGCCATTATCGACCGTTATGTTCTGTTGAAACAGGGACATTACCATCGTCATAAGTTTCTTTTTATAGTACTGTAATATAAATATAAGGGGTATCTTCACCAGAAAAAAACTGGTGCAAACGCATCACACAGTGTCAGAGAGATCGCTGGAAACACTAGTAATTTGATGACAGAAGATCATCCGGTGAACCAGTAAATCAGTTACGTATAGTTATGTATAGACTAACAGGTAGTGGGGGTAGTACAGTCTATCAGTACCAGAGGACACAATACAGACCTGTTGCATTTTCAGTCGGACATCTCAAATGAGCAACGTTCAAGTCCTTTTCGTTTAACTCGCATGCTAGTCGGAACAGTGCTTGTTTTCCCGTTTCTTCTCTCTACAGAAACCCTCCCAGATAACTACATTACACAGGTAACAGTGCCCCCTGGGGGATCAGCACCTCCATTCCGATAACTACACATTCGCTTTCACTACAGACACATTTACAGCTTGTTATAAGTACGGGTTTTCTTTTTTAATTAATTAGAATTGTTAAGATCTCAGTCATTAAAGCGAACTGACGTTGATTGGATGCTAGCTGCATGGCTAGACTGTTAAAATATTGATTTATCAAATATTGATTGTCTTTTTCCAGCCTTGTATGAGATAAGAATGCCAGATCATTTTGCTGTTAGCACATCTTGAGATTTAGTAATGGAGTTAAGTAGAACTTTCATTGTTTGTTCAAATATATGAAACCGTGTAGTGATCAGTTTTACAAGGAGAGCCTCAGGGTTGCCAGATCACTGCAAATATCTGCGTTTGACTTTCCTTACTGCACCCAAATGGACTAGTCGGTGTACCTCGCTATCCCCTCTTCCTCAGATGCTCCCAGAGCTCTCTGTCTAAAGGACTTTCCTCTGACACGGTCACCTTTATGTAACACCCAGGTGAGTGTAACGCTAGTGGCAGCCAAGCTCTTAAGCAGAATAAATAGTGGTTGGATGGATTTGCCAGAGAGGAGGAGTTACTGACTGTTTTGAAGAGCTTGTGTCTCAGTCTAATGCCTGACTGGTTGTGCTTTGAGTCCTGTTTATGTGCATTCTTTACTGCTTTGCTTTGGTTGCTGCGTTTACTTCTTTTCTTCTCCTAGTTCATGACTCCACCTGCTGTTAGTAGGGGTTTCTGCATTCACTTGAGCTGTAGCTTTTTTTCTTTCTTCTAGAAATTTTGATTAAATATGTGGGTCTCACTTTGAACTTGGTTAAACAGACTGGGGCGTTGGCATTACGTCTATGCATGATAGAGGAATGAACTTAGAATTTTAAGAGTAAAGTTTTGTGAATGTATGCCAGGTTTAATTAGTGTTTTTGGGTTGTTTTTTTGCTTTTTGGTTGAATGACCACAGTTCAGTCGGACACATTTGTCTTCTTCTGTTTCAGGATCTCTGCCGGATCGGCTTTTGAGAGCACCAAGACTGCGGTGGAGGGGTGAAAGGATATCAAATGTTACACTCAAATGACCAAACGACAGTTATTAGAACCAATGTGTTGTGTGTGTGTGACAGTATTATTGTTTTTAAAACAGGTTGACCATGACTCTTAGGTCAAATTCTGGCTATATATGTACAGTCAAAAACCCAATTACCCAAAACCTCCTGAATCCTGCCCCATAATGTTACAGTGGTGCTTGAAGTTTGTGAAAACCCTTTAGAATTTTTTTATATTTTCTGCATGAAATATGACTAAAACATCATCAGAATTTTCACACAAGTCCTAAAAGTAGAGAAAGAGGAACCCAGTTAAAAAAAAACACAATGAGACAAAACAACACCTATGATACTTGGTAATTATTATTGAGGGAAAATTATCCTCCAGTACAGCAATAACTGCAGCAAACGTGTCCTGTTAACTGTTGATCAGTCTTTGCACCACCGGCTTGGAGGAATTTTAGCCCATCCTCCGTACTACAGAAACAGCTTTCAGGCTTGGGACGTTGGTGGGTTCTCACATTAGCTGCTCGCTTCAGGTCCTTCCCCAACATTCCAGTGGATTAAGGGGGGTCAGGAATTTGACTTGGCCATTCCAAAACATTGAACTTTATTCTTCTTTAACCAATTCTTTGGTAAGGAACGGCCTTGTGTGCTTGGGTCGTGTTCTGCTGCATGGACCCAACCTTCTCCTTGAGATTTAGTTCATGGGACAGAGGTCCTGAACATTTTTCCTTTAGAATTCTTCTGATATTATAAGAATCATTGTTTATCAATGATGGCAAGCCGTCCTGGCCCAGAAGAAGATGCAGCAAACAGGCCCAAACCATGATACTAACACCACCATGTTTCAACAGAATGGGGGATACGGTTCTTATGCTGGAAATGCAGTGTTTTTCTTTCTCCAAACATAACACTTTTCTTTTAAACCAAAAAGTTCTAGTTTGGTATCACCCCATCCACAAAACATTCTTCCAATAGCCTTCGGGCCGCCACGTTTTTGGGGGGATTTTCTTTGTTAGCAAACTGCAGCGAGCAGCAATGTTCTTTTTGAGAGCAGTGGCTTTCTCCTTGCCAAACCCTGCCATGCACACCGTGTTGTTCAGTGTTCTTTGATGGTGGGGACTCATGAAATTAACATTAGACAAAGTGAGAGAGAGGCCTCTGTTGATTAGGAAGTTACCCTGGGGTCCTTTGGGACCTCGCCAAATATTAACGCCTTGCTCTTGGAGTGGATCTTTGTTGGGCGACACTCCCTGGGGAGGGTTGGTAACAATGGTCTGTGAAATTCTCCATTTGTACCACAAATTGTGTAATTGGGGAGTCCAACTCTTAAGAGATGGGTTTGTAAGTTTCCAGCCTGGATGAGCTCAACAACTTTTTTCTGAGGTGCCGCGAAAAATCTCCTTTGTTTGAACAGACTTTGATAGATCCCTGTTCTTTAAATCAAACAGGGTGCCCACTCACACCTGATTGTCATGCTATTGACTGAAAACACCTGACTCTAATTTCACCTTCAAATTAACTGTGATCCTAGAGGTTCACATACTTTTGCCACTCACTAATATGTAATATTGGATCATTTTCCTCAATAAATAAATGACCAAGTATAATAGTTTTGTCTCATTTGTTTAACTGGGTTCTCTTTATCTACTTTTAGGACTTGTGTGAAAATCTGATGATGTTTTAGGTCATATTTATGCTGAAATAGAGAAAATTCTAAAGGGTTCACAAACTTTCAAGCAGCACTGTATGAGGTATTTTAATTGATCTTCCCTCTGTTCAAATATTAAGCTGCCATCACTAAAAGTATAAAGGGTTTTGAAGATTATAAGTAATAATGGATACAGGGCTCCCGTTGCCTGAATATTCCTCATCTGAGATACTTTCCAGAACGAGGTGCGTTTGACTAACGAGGTTTGACTGCCACAGTGAATTATGTATATATTCAAATGTTAATTGAATTAATATAAAGCTGCAGTTTCGAATTAATTCGACCTGTATTTGATGGCCGGGCTTTAGCCTAAACTGCATTGTAAAATGGAAGTGAAAGAGTAAAATGAAGTGTACAGTGTACCTGTTACACTGACGTACCTTTCCTGATGAACACTGTATTTTTTTATTTTTAAAGTTGAACAGACCATGCACAGTCAGCTCCAGAATGATTGGCACCCTGACATGTTAAGAACTCAAACACCCTAACATCAATTACCAGGACACTGTCTCTGCTGATGAGGTAGTTTTATGTGAAATGGCAAGCGAGTATCTCATGTCAAAACCACGTCACAGTTCTTAGCACCTCTAGGTATTCTTATAAACATGCATGTTGCAATTGAATACTTTTTTAGCATTTACAAAGGCAGTTTTCTCCATGGATCTAAGATATAAGCATTTCAGGTGATTCCAAATGTACTGCCAAACACCGCCTTTAGGCCAGCAGACTTTATGAATGGAGTGTCAGAGCAAAACCTTTTCTTTCATTCAACCGCCACAAGAGGAGTAAGCTCCTGAGGTTTGCTGGATGCTACTGGAGTAACAAAAAAGCACTTTGTTGCCTCTGCTAAATATGATGGAGGGTCTGTGCTGATGTGGTGCTGCTTTCCCTCCAAAAGCCTTATGAACCTCCTTCATGGATCTCATGATGGACTTTATAGGCCAAAGTGTGGCTCCCTCTACAGTGAAGTTATAACTGATTAATGGTGGGATCTTCCAGCATGACAGTGATCCAAATCCTACATCCCAATCCACACAAAAATGGTTCAGTGAGCAGAGTCAAGCCTTTGATATGGCCATGTTAATTCCATTACCTTAATCCCATTAAAACCCTGTAGGTTAAGCTCAAGATGGGAAGATCTTGGATCCTGGAGAGATTAGGTATTGAGGGGTGTTTCTGTATGTCCACCCTCATCTAGCTTTGGAAGAGGACTTTGAAAGAGGAGTTTGCACAAATACTAAATGCAGTTGTGTGAGTAATTGTGACGTGATTTTGCTAAAACAGTTGTATTTGATTAACTTACTTGAGTAAAGGTTGGATTTCTGATATGCAGTGGGGGCCAAAAGTATGAGACATGGGAAAATGTTTCGATTTTGCATTTTTATTCATTTTAATAGTGTTTTTCATTGCAAATCATATAATTGGTGTAACAGTTTTTAAAAAATACATTTCAGGATCTGTTAGTATTCAGGCTGGCATGGACTCGAAAAATTCATCATGATCCAACATGACTTCACAATATTCCAAAGAGCATCATATGATGTTACTGAATGCTTGCCATTCTCTGTCTTCAAGTGCCCCCTTAAATGCCCAGCAGTATTTAGGACAGGTGACTGTGGAGGAAAGTCTACAGCCAGCATTATGTTTTGGGGGTTTTTTTGGTGCTGGAGCTAAGCTCTGGGACCTCAGACTTCTCCAGCACCTCCACAATAGCCACAAGATAAAGTAGAATAGTAGTGAATCTAAATTGACTCTCTACTCCCTATGTAGTGCACTATATGCAGCTTAATAATAATAAAGCCATTCAGCTTAATTATAGGGGTAGGTAAATGTTTTAGAATGACACCGGGTCTTTGTGCGTTTCTAATTGTGATTGGCTGGATAGTCCAAACTAAAAGGTCTGTCAGAACCTTTTGGATACTACCCTTAGAGGCCTCCATTTTGGCAAGATAGAGGAAATAATTTAACACAGGAGTAGGACTGAGGGCAGGCTGCACTTTTTGGTCCTTGTTGAAGGCAAGTCAAATTCAATCTTGCGAAGTTTTCCTTGTACTTTCCTTTATACAGTTCAGTTGTGTAATTAAATAAAGCTGTCTCAATTCAATTTAGGTTCAGTTCTCCTGTTAAGGGTCAAATGGTGCATATAAATAAGTGATGGAGGATATAAATATTCATATAGCACCATTCTTTATATTAATTTCTATTACTATTTATATCATTTTGGCCCCCAGTGTATTTTATCCACAAAGGCTGTTTAATAACATTTTCTTGTATTTATCACGGGTGCTGATAATTCAGGAACTGACTCTTCTGTACTGCCTTAGACAAAAGCCGTCACTAAACTGGCTTTTGCTGTGTTTCTGTGGATTGTATCAGTTACAATGACCTGTCGGTTGGCTTAAATACTGAGATCAGTTGTCAAACAGAGATACAGCAATTGTTGTAACCTAGAAGGTTCTCTGAACTGTTTACTTTTGTGCTTTTACGTACTGTACTGATTTTCTGTCCGAGTGTTTACAACAAGGACGTGCCTTGTGATCTTATATTAACGTAATGTCTCTATACAGGTTTTTGTATAGTATGATCCATTTTTAATCCACATTTCACAAAGGCGCATTACTACAAACCACCACTAGATGGCAGAAATGTAAGGTTTATGATGTCGACACGCTATTGCTGCAGTATCAGGTTTCCCTTGTTTACATTTGCTATTGAGATCCAAAGTGGTTTCGTGTCTGCCAATGTTTAGCCCTTGAAGGAGCAATTACTTCACGTAATTGGATTTGACACACTTAGATCGTCTCCAGATTTCTCTCCAGCCTCTTTACTTATTGTTTAATGGACCGTTTTTAAGCTTCGAAACCGAGAAAAAGTCAAGGATTACAGAGTAGTTTTCAGTTTTCATTCTTGTCAGGGTGGGAGGGTGCAGTGCCTATCCCCGGAAATACACAGGCAAGAATGTACCCCTGAATGGGGTTCACCACAGGGCTGGGTCAGGGCTGCTGGGCCTCAGCGCTGGGGGGATGGTCCCTTCACCCAGGACCTGGCATGGTGGGCTAGCAAGCTAAACGAATTGCACTATGGCCACACCCAAGCGCTGCCTGGCTCCTTTCATGTTTGATTTTAACCGTCAACTGAAAACCAGAGAGAGCCGATCAGAGCTCCTTAAAAACTGCCGTTACGAAGATCTCAGGTTTTCAAATAAGCCATGCAGTACATCCTTGAAGCGTTTTTGCAGCATTTCTCTAACCTACTGGAACTTTTTCTCGTAAAAACCGCCGGCCGATATGCTGCCATACCAGAAATCCTGCTCCGAAACAGGATTCACAAATCTGTGATCAATGTAAAACTGGTGTAGTCCTGTCACGTCTAAACCAATGATGTTTAACTTATAACCTGCTGTTTTTTGTTTTTCTCCTGATCACTTGGTGCCATTGATGTGTGATTTGATTGATTCTTCATTTCTCTCAGCTGTTATTTTGGTGTTAATAAATCACGGTTGTCACTAGTGGTTTTTCTCTTGTGTCTGCGTGTCATTTTTTAAAGGGCACTTCCTCTGGGGGTTTGACTTTCCCATGTTTCAGCACATCCCATTTATGGGAGCCATACGCAAGTGCTAAAACAGCTTGGACTCGTTCGGATAGTTGTCTGTGGAGTGCGAGGGAAAAGTTATGGAGCTGCGAACGTGTGCGGAAGTTATGAGTTGCGTGCGAATATGTTGGTCACGCAGTTCAATGGAGATTCCAAGCTGAAGTGACGAAAACACCAACTGTGCATCGCTTTTGCCGCATATCTGGTGTGTGTGGTGATCGGCAGGTCACGGGCTGGAGGACGGGAAAACCCCTCTGATTCAGACCAAAGCAGTCCTCACTGGTGTGGAAATTACCATGACCCAAGAATGCACCTTGCAGCCTGCTGACCAATGACGGTAGCGAGAGTGGGAAGCAGCAACCCCCCTCGGAAGCCGGGAAGCCCACTGTCAGGTTCTCCACAGGTCATCAGGTCCTTTTGACACAGGCCCGTAAAGAGTGAGGATCCTTCCCCTGTAATCTTCGCCCTGTTTGTGTTGGGACTGTTTTCACACAGCTTCGGCTTTCTCAGCCCTTTCGCTCTCCGTACGTGTGCGCCTGTGTTACCGCTTATCTAATCGCCCGGGAATTGATGCTTAATAGCCTTGACCTCCAGAGTTCTTAAAAACATTCTGTATCCTCTGGGGCCTCCGTCTATCATCTCCTGTGGTGTGATGTGAGGAAGGCCAGCTCTGACTACCGTGGCCCAGCTCGTTTTAGTGAGCGCTTTGAGGGGGGGGGAGGGGTATTACCGGGATATGACAAGCCTTGTCGTCAGTTTTAAAAATAATAACCATGTTCAGCTTTAAAAGAACACATTGCCTTGCTTGCTCTCGCAAATAATAAACCTGCACAGAGTCGTGCTCTTAATGTCCAGCACCGATTTGTCATGGCATATTCATTCTCCCAGTCCAGTAACAGGAGCCAGGGGGGCCCATTTGGCTGGTCGGTTACTGAAACAAGGGGCGGCAGTCCATCAAAACAATGTCAGTAAAAGCGCACTGTCTCATGTATTGTCGGCCCATAGAACTTAGATTAGCTCTCAGCAGCAAAGAGAACAGTATTCCAGTGACGTTTTATGTTTATTACAGTCCTCTCCCACAGTTTCTTTATTAATGCATTCCACATGTAGCAGATGCCCTAATAAAATTATTATATCACTTACAAATGAGTATAAAAGCATTATCCAAAGCAATTGTGTATTAAAGGCTTTGCTTAACAGCGTTTGGATTAATCGGACAGTAACCACTAGCCACTGTGAGTTTCTGATCCGTCATTAGATAAGTACATAGAGCATAATGAATAAACAACACTATATTAGCAACATTTAGCAGACGTCCTTATTTCAGAGCAGCTTTCACCACTATGCAAAGCTTACAGTCCAGCTGTGGGTATAAAGAAGCCCCCCTTGTTCAAGCGCTCTAGATTTGAAGAGACAAAGAGATCAGAGGGGACCAATGTCAAAATAATGAGACAAAATATCAGATGAAGATTAGCCATTTGGTTTGTTTGCTTGAGCCATTGTCAAACAGCCGGCCAAAAAAAATGAGACTTGGGTGCATGGATGGGTGACTTAGGAGCTGGGCTCATGGAATAGTGGTGCCCCCCAGTGGAAAACCAACAAAACAACCCAAACATATATCATTTAGGGGTTTTTTTTGTTTTTTGTCTCAAAATCCAGTTTGATTGATATTAAAAGTTAGTCAAATTATTTCTTCTATAGCAACTTTTTTTTATTTACAACAGAGCACTGTCTCAAAGCAGCTTTACAATTATTTGTTTTTTTTTGTATTTAGGCCCACAGCCCCAAATGGGACAAGCCTACGGGCGACACAGTGGCAAGGAAAAAACTCCTTAAATGTCCATGAAATGTCAAGACCAAGACTCAAAAAGGGACCCAAAAATGCCCTTGGGCACAGTTGAGATCTATTTAAGAAAAATAAAAGAAACTACATTACCTAAATGATACATTTTATAAATGGTACTTTAAATACATAGAAGCTAAAATAGAAACCAATTTAAAACAGAAAAATATGAAATGTATGAAAAATATAGAGGAGGTGCTCTGTTTTTGTGGTTTGAGTACAGGTAGAACAGGAACTCGTGTGTGACAGGCCTAGTCCAGTGTGTTCCGCTTGTGTGCTGGGGAAAATAGGCCTTGGTTTAATTTATATGCTACAATACCTAGCCTAGTGTTGGCTAGTTTTAGCTTTGTTGTTTGACCAGGGAAAAACTGAAGGATTTATGGCACACTATAATGATTAGCTTTTGCTTGTTTTGTGATTGTAATAGTACATAATGTTGTGTCTAGCAATTCTGGTTTTCCTGAATGTCAAAGGGTTTTTGCCTATTACAAGGTGCAGCTAGTTTGTAATAACGTTATGTTTATTATTATTCTATAATAAAAAATATGACTGTATGAAATGAAGTATAGTAATTTAGCCAGTATGCCTCTTTCAGATGGACCTGGCAGCCCAGTGCAGATGCCCACATCTCCCAGAAGCACTCTGAGTGGGAATTCCAGTCCGCACTGCCCCTGCTGCAGCCGTCTCTCCCATGGCAGGTCCTCCAAATCCCATAATACAGAAGCTGGTGTGTTGTTTGTTATTATAGGATATATAATAAAGTTGTGTCCTTTTTATCACAGAGGCATTCAGGTATCAAAAAACCTCTGTCCAAGGACCCTGGATAGACGAATCAACTTTGGTGGATTCCTCTCACCCAGGTACTGGATTCAGTTATCCCTAAATATGATATACAGCCTCATGTTGTAGATATTAATTATTTGTTTAGATTTGAATACTATCATTTTAAAAAAAGATTGTCTTTTATACTACAGTGTGCAGTGCAAAAAGAGTTTGAGGTTGTTTTGTTCACAGTGCGGCCTACTGACGGGCAGTTTGTCACATGATAAATCATACTTAAATGTGTCCTCCCCTTACACTTGAGCAACAGCAGAGCATCATCGGGATGCCAAGATGACACTTCTACAGCCTGAAGAAGCCTGATCAGGGACGGTCTTTTTGGAAGAGATTGGAATGAAGATCGGTGGAAAAGTTAATTTATGAGTGATGAATGCACGTTTCGACAATATATTAGCTATGTTCATTATAGTATTGCTAAAAACAACTAATCTAATGATGGCTTGAAGACTTTTGCACAATTTTTGTACATCCAGGCCTCCAAAAGGACAGAATGTTAAATAATAGTCATCCATAAATGGGAGTCCAGGAGGAGCATGGATATACCATGATTAATCAATTCCAGAAGTGCCAATTAATCCAAAGTTCTGTTTAATTAAAAAATAACAAGCATTGAGATCATAGGAATCTGGTACTGTCCCAGTCACAGGGCATCTTGGGTTTTAGTTGTATGTTTCCACCTCAGCATAAGGCCTTGTGACTTTTCAGAGAAAGATTCCCATGTCATGGCGGGCTGGGTCTGCAGGCGTGTTCAGATCAGGGGGGTTTTATGGGCCCATGTACATGGCGCCTGGGTCTGCATTCGTGTCAGATCAGGGGCGTGCCCTGTACATCACTTACATTATAGACACCCTGGCAAAAACCTAACTCAGGGCCCATTGATGTTAGTTTTTAAAATAGTGTTCAAATGTGCAGATGCCGAAGAAGATCAAACCTTCAGACTGAAAGCTGTTTGGGGATTCTCCCCAGTGGTTTTGCAAATGGAAAGGACTACATGACGAGTGTGTTTTACTACTCTGTCAGTCGCCTCTTTCTTTTTCAGATTGAGCTCAAACCTTCGTCTTGAATGAGGAAGAGGTCCGTCGCTGAATCTGTAATCAAGACGCCAGCTGCTCTGAGCAGCACAACGTCCTCGTACAATTACCAGCCGGGCAAACAGTAAGCTCAGGTGAGCATGCCTCGTCCTCCCACAGCTGGAAAAAAAAAAAAGAAAAACACACACACTGCTAGGTCCTGCTGGCGAACTTGAGGTGGCTTCTAAGGTGGCATTCACATACAGTGGGGCAAAAAAGTATTTAGTCAGCCCACTGATTGTGCAAGTTCTCCTACTTGGAAGATTGAGAGAGGTCCTGTAATGTTCATCATAGGTACACTTCAGCTATGAGAGAACAAAATGAGAAAAAAATCCAGGAAATCCACATTGTAGGATTTTTAAGAATTTAATTGTAAATCATGGTGGAAAATAAGTATTTGGTCACCCCCAAATAAGCAAAAGATTTCTGGCTCTTAAGGGACCTGTAATTAAACTTCTTCTTTAGGAAGCTCTTCTGTCCTCCACTCGTTTACCTGTATTAATTGCACCCTGTTTGACACCTCGTTATCTGTATAAAAGACTCCTGTCCACAGCCTCAAACAGTCAGACTCCAAACTCAACCATGGCCAAGACCAAAGAGCTGTTGAAGGACACCAGGAAGAAAACTGTAGACCTGCACCAGGCTGGGAAGAGTGAATCTACAATAGGCCAGCAGGTTGGTGTGAATAAATCAGCTGTGGGAACAATTGTAAAAAAATGGAAGACTTACAAGACCATTGATAATCTCCCTCAATTTGAAAAACGTGGAGGGAGTTGAAAGTCGTGTTGCCCAGTGACAGCCCCAAAACATCACTGCTCTAGAGGAGATCTGCATGGAGGAATGGGCCAGAATACCAGCTACAGTGTGTGCCAACCTGGTGAAGACTTACAGGAAACGTTTGACCTCTGTCATTGCCAACAAAGCTTATGTTAAGTATTGAGTTGAACCTTTGTTTTTGACCAAATACTTATTTTCCACCATGATTTACAGTTAAATTCTTTAAAAATCCTACAATGTGATTTCCTAGGTTTTTTTCCTCATTTTGTCTCTCATAGTTGAAGTGTAGCTATGATGAAAATTACAGACCTCTCTCATCTTTCTAAGTAGGAGAACTTGCACAATCAGTGGCTGACTAAATACTTTTTTGCCCCACTGGATCACGTACCTTCCCAGTGTCTTTGTTCTGTAAGAAAAGGTAGACGTTATAATCATCGTATGAGCATCACACAAACTCTCGGGTGGCCCTCTTATTTTATAACTTCTAATTCTCATTGCCTATCCGTCTGCTAGAGGCACCGAAGCACCAATGAGTCACTCTTATGTTGACACATTCAGGCTGGAGACTTCCCTCTTCCTGTAATAAATAATATTTTGGCTGTAATTCCTCCACTTTCGCAAGAGTCTTTTATTAAACGCATCAGTCGCTTGTTTCACCGACGTAGCTAACAAATTTCACTTCACTTAAATGAACTCCATTAACCAGTTTTAACGCAATTTGATCCATATTGTGGATATAACAAATGGGCTCTTTTAATACCCCAATCTGCCATTCGAACCGCTAACCCTGCGAAATGTGTGGTAACCAGGAAAATAATGGAAGTAGATGATATTGAGTGTCTGAGCCTTTATCCTCACGTTCGTTTAATTCAGCGGTTAATAATAAGGAAATTGTCACCCTTGATCAGACTCATGCCACAACTAAGAAACAGAAATTAAGACGACGCTTAGACGTGACCTTTAGCAAGGTGATGAACCATCACTTTACTGCTAAACCACACGGGTTTGAATCACACCTCTGGCTAGGTGAGGTGTGAATTGTTTCTAGTTCTCATTGGGTTTCATACTAGATTTCAGGGTGCTGGCTTGGTGAGAGTCTCTCTGCGTGTTCCTGTGTTTCCGCCTTCTAAATTTCGCTGTTCCTTGGTCCCACCTGATCTGCAGATAATAGGCAGGCTGAAGAACCAAATCAGAAGGTCTCCTGTGTCATCTTATGCTCATATCAGTGAAAGTAGGCAGGGACAACAGTGTACATACACTGCCTGGCCAAAAGAAAGGTCTCACGCTCTGATATTTTGTCGGCTTTAGCTTTGATTATGGCACGCATTCGCTTTGGCATCGTTTCCACAAGCTTCTGCAATGTCACAACATTTAGTTCTGTCCAGAGTTGCATTCATTTTTCCCCCAAGATCTTGCATTGATGATGAGAGAGTTGGACCACTGCCCAGAGTCTTCTTCAGCATTGATTCCCAATTCTCAATTCTCATGTCTGGACTCTGTGGTGGACAATCTATGTGTGATAATGGTGGCTCATGCTCCCTGATCTACTGTTTCACAATTTGACCCTTCTGAAACAGATGAACATCTTTTCCACGACCACAGGATGCATCTTTCCACATGGTTGTTCAGCTACTCACTGCATCAGTTAGGATTAAATCACTTGTTGCCAACTGAAATATCATCACCATGCAGTAATTATCCAATGGGAGACTTTTATTAAACTATTTAACTATTGGCTTAGATAAATCCAGGTGGTGACCTGTTTTTGGGCCAGGCAGTGTAATTAAAAAAAATATTAACTAAAATAACATGGAGAATATGAGTGAGTATCAGCATTATTTATCCAGTAAACAGAGTCACTGAAGGATCTCGTGTCCTTTTTTGATGGCATGGCATGCTCAGCCAACCAGAGTCCGATGTGGTCTGAGAAACAGTATGAGGACTGGAACAGCTTGAGTGGAGCCGGAACTGGTACCAGAAGAACATCTTGGTGTGCAGACTGGAAAAAGAACAAAACTGAACGATGGCTTCTGATGATGGGCAAGAAGCAGAGAACCAAACACCCCAGATTACCACAAAACTCTTTGATTAAACCCCTGGTTCAGCTGTTATATGACTGATAGATTGAACTCCACTGAAAGTCCAGTGTTTTAACTCGCTCTCGAGAAGGTTTGACTCTCTTCTTTGCAGAATTGCATAAATTCAGCCACATTGAAGGACTTTCATGCACAAACTGCCCATTTAGGGCCCTGCCACAACATCTCATTGGGCTACAAATCAGAACTCCTAAAACGTCGGTTTTGTCTCCTTTAAGAGAAATAGACTTCTTCTATTTGCTTTGGATCATTGTTTGCCTACATAACCCAAACATGCTTGAGCTTCAGCTCATGGACTGATGACTGGAAATACTCCTTCAAAATGTTCTGGTAGAGAGCTGAAAATGACACCCAGTCACCCAGGCTCTGAAGCGGCAAAGCATCTGCACACCTTCACACTACCACTGCCATGTTTAACTGCTGGTGTGATGTGTGATAACATCTTATAGCCCATGTCTTCCAGCAGTTCCACTTTGAACTTGAACATTGTCCTAAAAGGTCCAAAAAAAAGTTTCTTCGTCGAGCCTTTGTTCCTCTTGGTTAGCAGTGACTTTCAACCTTGGATGCCATTTTTATGCGGCCTCTTTCTGATGGTGCGATCCTAAACGCTGACCTTTCCTAAAGGGGTCTGCAGTTCCTTAGATGTTTATCTAAGATCTTTTGTGACTTCCTGGACGAGTCATTGATGCACTGTCGGAGGAATTTTGGTAGGCTGACTATTTCTGGGAAAATTGACCACTATTGTTATTGTTTTTTTTTCCTATTTGGTGATAATGGCTTTCATTGTGGTTGGCTGGAGTCCCAGAACCTAAATCATTTCGACTACCACAGGCCACCACAAACACACACACACACACACACCAAAGTAACAAAACCAAACATCTGAAGACATCGAAATGGGGGGTCCAGATCCTGTCCAGGACTTCACAGGCTACAGACGAGAATCTACCCTGAACAGGAGCCAGTCCATCACTGGGGTTGATAGTGGACATTGGTTTGTCAATGGGTGTTGATCTCCTCTTCTCACTTGACCTGACCTGACGCTGGGAAACACAGTGCCCCTGACACAGTGGTGGCTGTGCTGTAATACAGCAGTGTGGGTTCCTAAAATCAGAGGTCTACCTGTCAATTATAGGCTCCTCAGGCTTCTTCTCAATGGATGAGAAATTCAGCTGCAGTTTCGTTTGCTGTTCCAAATTAGCCCGGCAAATCCTCTTTTAGTAGTGTCCATTTGCCATACCAAACGAAACATTATTTCATTCAATTCCTTTCGTTTTATTTCCAGCTGAGAAGGTTCAGAATGTCTGACCCTGACTCTGGAGAACATAAAGAATATGCAGGCTGTGACTCCAAAGTGCAATAACCCTAGTGTCTTAGGCTCTTCCTGTATTATTACACATAAACACACACACACAAACACACTGATTATCTTTCATGCTGTCACTAAAGGTCACTCAGGTTATGACTCGGACGTATAAATGCAAGGCACTTAGCATGGAGGACACGCGCATCTAAACGCAAAGCATCGTACATGTCGACAGGCAAACTTCTTACAGCGTTCTTACAGCGCTTAATTCGCTTAAACATCCTTTACGTACCCTTAAACATGCACAGATGCGGTGTGAATGACTTTTGTATGTGTGTGTCCCATGGCGTTAGTGTGGAAAGAACAGACCCTCTGGCCGCTCTGGCGCGGGAGTATGGGGGATCTAAGAGGAACGCTCTACTGAAGTGGTGCCAGAAGAAAACAGAAGGCTATCCGGTAAGGAGCACAGGGCCTGACCTCCTCCCTTCACATTAGCCAAACTCTCTCACTCTCTTTCGTAGTTTTTTTTTTATATAATTGCGTAAATTTCCACACAGTAAGGGCCACAAGGGTCATCCTATTTCATATCGAAAGTCTTTGGTTTTCTTCATCTGGCCTGAAATCAGATAATGATAGGGGTCAGAATGATTTCAGAACAAAGTAATTGTCTCACATGTAGGGCGTATTTATGGCCGTTCAGGCGGTTTCTGCACTTCTCCGTGTTTTCCCATGACTCTCTGTGTGCCATTAGCCTCTATAATGCCCGGGGGGATTAGGATCCAACCTCTGTCGTCTTCATGTGTGAGAGCTAAAGCGCTTAGCTCCACTAATAGACTTTCCTGGTAAACAGATGCAAAAGAGTGGTGTCACTGCCGTTCCTCTTGGCTCCCCGGCTTCATGATTAAGTACAATATTTATCGGGAGCTCGGCTCTTTTTTTTTCCACTCGCATGAAAGGTTTTGGGGCAGTCCAGTCTCAGATGACGGAGTCTATAAACAAATGTTGAGATTGTAAAAATGTTCCGTGTAAATACACAGAAGCATGAGTCAGCAAAATGTTTAGTCCTCCTTTGCGCTTTAGATGTTGGAGATTCCATTCTTTCCTAACGCTGAGTTCTCAGTTCTGCCAACGTCCCTGATCCCTTGGTGACGGGAATGTTTCAGTACCAGCTGATGCTGATAGGGTGCCGCATCATGTCTGAAGCAAGCTGGGTTTTTCCACTTGATTTGGAAATGAAAGCAGCAATAAAAGTTCTGCTACGATCAGTGGAATTAATGAACATGAACTGAATATTTGTCCCTGTGATGGATCGGCGTCCTGTGTGGGGTCGTTCCTGCCTTGTGCCCTGTGTCAGGGCTGTCCCGCGGATAAGGGAATGAATGAATATTTGTCCAAAGATATTGAATGTTATACCATTAAGAGGATCAATGCTACCGGTGAGTCACTGTTATTCGTGTCCCACCTGAGGAGAGGTAAGGTTTCGGCGATCTGTTTAAATGAGCAATATAGCACGTGTTGTCAGGTTTGCCTTAATGAATAGCCAAATGTTTGTGGACACCCATAACGACCATTCAGTGCCTCGTGCTCTATATTGTGAATCTGCAAGACATGAATATGGCCAGAACAACCTTATTAAGTCTCACTCGATTATTTTGAGAGAGACAGAGCGTGAGTGACAGACGTAGTGACAGAGTGACTGGTCCTTATTTGTTTAAAGTAGATCAGTTTTCTGTGTTTGGCTATACAGGTGACTTTCTCTCTCTCTCTCTTTTTTTCATTGTCCATCAGTTCATTTTCTTGTCCTGCAGCATCGCAGTGTCCCAGATTACGTTACAGAACTGTTGCCTAGCAGGGGTTTAAAAATGACTGCCCATGATGGGTTAAATGACTAACAGGTGTCAGTTCTTCATTAGCACAGCTTGGGGCTGCCAGCAAAATATAGTAGCGTGAGGCTGTGTGGGGGATGGTCAATTTGTTTGAGTTCTTGGAAGGTGGGATGTCCAAAATCCTTTTGAGTGTGTCAGAAGAGTAAGTACTAATCTAATGCGCATTTTGCACGATAGGTGCGCTAATTGTAAACGCAGAAACTGCAATAAAGAAAACCATTTGCGTAGTGGATATGGTACTGGACTATGGACCAGAAGGTCCAATTGCTTGGATTGTAAGCTTGTATAACTTGTAAGTCGCTCTGGATAAGAGCTTCTGCTAAATGCTGTAAATGTAAATGTATTTAAACAAAGAAATCCCTTCCACACTCTGGGTGTTCAACTGGCGCTCCATGAATTCCAGAACAGACTTCAAAAACCTCCTAATGTGTAAGAAATGCTGGTGGTGCTGGAATGCCACGAGAAGCTTAAAGGGACAGTTTGGAGTTTGATTATTTGCTTGTGCTTCATGTCATGTCTTGCTTGGTCATTCTCAGCCTGCCTTTTTCTGAAATCGTGTGATTTACAATAGGAACGTTGTTAGATGTGCTCTGACTGATATGTGAATGAGGACCGTCGGTCTGTGTGAGGTTTTAAGTGACTTCCTGTTCCATTTTTAAACCATATAGTACCTTTGACAAAGCTAAACGGAAAAGAGAGCCATCATGCGTCATAATCTAATGTATAGTCTGAGATTTCATAAAGACCTTGCATTACTGCATTTGACTAGAGGCCCTCGTCACAAACTTTCACTCAAATCTGTGACATGACTGGAACCTGGAATTGTTGGCTTCGAAGTTCATGTCATATTTGTAATCCTGCTGGGTGACAGCTAACAATCTGGGGTGAATGAGAACATGCTTTGTCTGTGCTTAATAGGGCAGCTGAAAGGACTTGGAGGAAAGTGATAAAACTCTGTCTGATTAATGTTATTAAGGAAATAAGGATCGCCTTAAATGATGTTGGGTTTAATCTGGAACTGAAGATGTTACTGCTTGCGCACTCCCCCAGCTGGGTTCCCCCATTTTCAGAAATGACTCACCATTAAGTTTAAGCACATGCATGTTCGATGAGTTAATGACCACTGATTGTTGAGAGCCGTGTGTACACTGTGCTGTCCATTGTTGCATGTAAGATGGGCATTAGCAGCTGATCAGAGCGCCTGCACTGAGCGTGTGAGATCGAGGTATGTAGGAGTGCTTGCTGCTTTACCTCCACTCTGGTTAGGTTCAGCTTTGGTAGGCTGTTAAAGGGACTCGCAACTTATAGCGGCAATTAACCACATAAAACATCCAAAGGAAAAAAGAGCTCTCATTCTCAAATCTCCTCTGGAATTGCTGTAATTGGGTTATGGCCAATATGAACAGATCTTTCTTGATAATTGAATGTTGATCATTGAATTTTGAACACAATTTGTGTGTGTGTGTGTGTGTGTGTGTGTGTGTTTATATTACCCCCACTATATCCCCACAAGGATAGAAAGATCTGACATGTTTTACATTGACCTTTTGCAGAAAAACCAAAAGTGCCCAAATATTTGCTTTAGGTTACTAAGGTTAGGGTTAGGATTAATTTGCTACAGTAATCATTATTGTCAACAGTGTGTGTGTGTGTGTGTGTGTGTGTGTGTGTGTGTGTGTGTGTGTGTGTGTGTGTGTGTGTGTGTGTGTGTGTGAGAGAGAGAGAGAGAGAGAGAGAGAGAGAGAGAGAGAGAGAGAGAGAGAGAGAGAGAGAGATTGTGTGAAAGTACATTTATTTTGCGCATCACACCTACAGACCAAATCACCCAAAAAAGCAAGGCAATCTGATAGAAGATTAAGATCAAAGAAAGACAGGACTGATACCATGGTTACCATAAAGTTAATTCCTCCAAAGAATCTAATGACACACACACAGGCTATTTATTTCCATATAATGCTGTTTCTCCTAATCCCAGCCTTACTCACAGTTACCCAATGAAACTCATCGTTTGTCTCCTTTTGTTTTTCAATTAAATTGTCCGAAATACTGAACATTTTGGACACCCTGTCATCGCGGGTGCATTTCATTGTCTTCCTTTCATTGTGAGGACTTTCCATTGAAAAAGCAAAGCAGATGTTTTGGGTTTTTTTTTTTTTAATGTTGCAGCTTTAGTAAATAAGCATTTTTTTCCTCATGATTACCATGATTGGTCCCCAAAAGGAGACAAAAAGTCAAATCTTTCCATCCTTGTGGGGATGTTTTTTGTCCTCTTAATGGTATGTAAACGTAACCCACCTCACACACACAAACACACACGCAAGACCTTACCTGCACTTAATTTAATGCATTAGTAGCTGGTCAATACATGTGCAAGGTACACAGCACGTAGCTGACTTTTAAATGTCCATCATCGATCAGGAATCAGGGACGGCTTTCAGTAATGGATGGCTGTAATAGGCTCAAGTGAACGATGAAGATTTAACAAGAATACAGACACACGAATGAGCACGGCTTTGTAGGCTAGCCATCGCCATTCCAAATGGACCCGTCTTAATGTAATCAACGCAGTATGATTTAGTATCTGTTGTATCGGGGAATTACTCGGGCGGCAGGGTGGCACGGTGCTTAGCGCTGTCGCCTCACAGCCCCAGAGAGCGTGCACGTGCCCTGCAATGCACTTGTACTGCAATAGCTGTTAGGCCCTGTATGAATTTATTAAGCAGGTCTGAACATAAATGATTGAATTAACTCTGACAGCATTTAGCAGACGCCCTTATCCAGAGCGACTTACAATTGGTACAGTCTTACAATCCAAGTCTTACAATCCAAGCAATCGTGGGTTAAGGGTCTTGCTCAAGCACCCAACAGTGGCAGCTTGGCAGAGGTGGGATTTGAACCTCCAGGACCTTAACCGCTAGGCTGCCACAGTCACACTCTTACTTATTATGACATTCTCACCCACCGATTAGGAAAAACTCATGGAGCATCACTAAAATTGCTGGTCATGTCATCCACAAAGCACTGCTCTTTGAACCCAGGCCGTGCATGGCACTGTCACGATCACACCAGTTATCCTGACAGAGTGCACCCGGTTCTGTTACACCGATTGGGAACCTCTTTAAGCACCTAATTCTATCTGTACAATCATCCCATAGTGGCTGTAAACCAGAGCCTTTGCAGACTGCAGTCGGCCCTGCTGTAAGCTGTACAAAACTAAGATGTTTAAAGTCCAGCATTTTGTTCAGTCTTTCCTAAATCACGTTTCCCGACTGTATTTTTAAACCCTCTTTGATCCAGTTTACTGATATTGCTTTCCTTTCCTTTTCTGTGGCGCAAAGCCCAACATCAAACGGCAAAGCCCAGGTCCACTGTTTGTGCAGGATGAAGACAATGAGAAAAGAAAACAGGGGGTCGGAGGCTACAGAGGATTCAGCTGTTCATATCTAACCCCTTCGCACAAACATAAACAGCGTTACAGAGAGGCTTTGGAGCTAAAAACTCTCAAAAACTCTGCGCTAAAATGCCTGTGTAGAGCAGCGAGCCTTTGGGGAAACAGCGGGGGAGCCGGACCTAGTCAAAACCAAAGCACAGTCATGATGCCACAAAGGGAAATGCGAGAATGAGAGGTACACGGACGAGAGCTTTCTCTGAAAAGCACAGATGTTTACCTTGCGGCGTAGTATTAGTTTATCAGATGAAATCCGCTAATGAGATCCAGACTATATCTTATCCATATATCATCACCAGACACCTGACCCTACCGGTCTGCTCTTAAATTAGCACTGATGTGGACTTGTGCGTTTGGGATTCTGGATATGATTTATTTATTTATTTTATTTTATACATAGTTTTATTCACGCTTTTCCTGCTCTGTGTGCATGAAAGGAGACGTCCCCTCCTGCAGACACAACCAATTGTGCCTGCATGTGACCCAACCTGACCGAAAGGCAGTGCTGGGAATAGAACTGCTAAGTGAACCCCGTTGTTTGGGGAGGTGCAGACTCCATTCCCTGGAGAACACAGTGCATGGGCATGCTGTGGACAGGACGGCAGTTCATAGCATCCCATAGCAGGGGTGGTGATACCCTAACTGGCCACAGCTTCCTTAAGCTCACACTAGACTTTTGTGAGCGATCATTTCAGTGGGATTGGCTGCAGCGAGCGATTTTGTGAAGCTTAACATGCTCAAATTTGGTCAGCTTGGACAAGTGACCAATACGGCTTTGTATAGTAGTACTGTAGAGCCAAAGCTGAGGAACTCCTGACTGCAGATGCAGATCGACATTTTGTATACCACGTGAGAACACGATGAACTCTTTTCTCAGCATCTTCTTCTCTGAAGCTAACCAAACTAAAATGGATGAGTCTCCAGTCTTATATTGTATATTTCAAAGATTTTATCTTTAAATCAACTATCTACTAAAAATTTTTATATTAGTGCCAGTGTAAGGTCTAAACCCTGCATCTTTCTTTGGCATTGCCTCTAACGATGTCACTGTACATTTGGAGTTACTCTTCTGAAAATAGCCTCTTCGCCTTCAGTGACCCGTCCAGAGATCAATCCATTCTTGTCCCTGATTCATGCCGTCTGCTCCCCTAGCCGTTAAGCTGCTGCTCTAGCTCTTGGGCTCATACAGACAGTGGCTGCCCTTGCCAGCTCTGTTTTATTTGTGTCCCTGCTCTGTCTCGCTCTCTGTCTGGTGCTCTAACTGTAATGATTCACAGCCCTGGTGCGTCTCACCTCCTTCCCTTCCTCATGCTTTTTTTTCTTTGTTTCTAGGATCTGACTGTTTCACAGATTAAATGAACAGATCAAATTAAACACAGGTTGTTAGTAATTAATGGAATAAAGAAGAACGGCTAATTTGCTTAGATGCGAGGTCCAGTGCAGAGGAAATTGTCTTCTGCTCATTGAGTTTTTAACTTGATCAGAAAATGATCGTCCATTTACCTGTATAGCGTGCACTACTGTCATTACACTGAATGGAAATGTCAGCCACATCACACTGATCAAGGACCATGTAAATCCACGTGTGAGCCGTCCATGTACCTCATCATGTTTTATCCGTTCTGTCTTTACACGTGTTTTAAACATCAATTTAATAGCCTGTGTGACAATAATGTTTATAATGGATTTACATTAACAGCAGCGACAACAGTGTGTTAGAAATCGATGGTCAGTAATGGTTGATCAATAGAATGTCTATAAATGCTATAAGAAAGCTTCCATAGTCATAGAGAAGCTTTGACCACGAGGAATGTTGTGCGATGCCACCTACAATATCAAACATGTACACTATCATTAGTAACATTAACCCTAGCTTATACAAGACAATATCTGTAATTTATTACAGATTAGTATTCTGCTTTCCCTTGTCTAGTCTCCTAGCAGATTTCTGAAATGTCCCACCATGGAGGCTCTCGTAATATACTGTCATCACATGGGTGGGACTTCTTAAAACGCTTGTGTATCGATCCGTGTGTGTAGCCAGTCGGAGTCCGTGTCCTTAACTGATCTGCACTACCCTCCGTGTGTTTCCCTTTGTAGACATCTGCACAGACATAAATAGTCTGGAATTTCATTAACAGATGATAAAAAACCCACAGGCTTACAATTACCCTGCATGGACCATCTATTTATTGAGGAAATGACAATGGGAAGAAAAAATGCTGCACCCACACACTTTACTGTCAGCCTTGCTCTAATGATGTAATGTAGCTAAAAGTGGCTCTTCAGTTCAGCTACAGATGAACGTAATAACATGACCTAATACAAACATCACGCTTTAGAACCGACTGCTAATTTCTTACAAGAGCCTAGATAGCTTACGATGAGATGGATATCAGTCTCGTGCTCTAGACTGAGAGTTTTTTCTGCGCTTTAGTAATGCCCAATTCTCCTGCTAATTTTCACCACCACCCGCCTCCGACATGGGTGGGGATCACAGGCCAGCATGTGTCTCTGTAAATCCTGTGGCCAGCAATCACTTCTTTTTCTCCGACTGCTCTGTTGAGGAGTGTGGAATTTTTGCTGATGCTTCCGACAGCTGACAGTGGCTGGTGTTCCGTCAGCAGGGAGACGTACACTTGTCCAGCCTTCTCTCCCTCAGACACTATCAATTGTGTCCGTGTGCCGGCGGGCCAGGCTGGGGGCACCACTGAGATCCACGCTTGGATGTCTTTGTATTGTTGCATGATAATATCCAAAGCAGTTGTTTGTTTTTATTCAGACAAATGTGTCTGTACCACTGTCTCATATTATCAGCGTCCTGATCTGAAAGGCTCCATTTTGAATCCGTCTGCCCATCCAACGTATGGCATGAACTGTCTTTATTGCAAGTCACAGCCTCTCTTAGACCTATTGTATATCTTGCTTGTAGATCGTTGGCTCAGTTAGTGATTTATTCATCCAATATATTCATATTTCCCGTTTGATGAGAAGGATAACTGGCATGGCACAGAGCCCAAATACCCTTTGTCATTTATCAGGATGGTGAAGACGATGCATCACAGATCAGGCAATGGATATTCATAAAACATCTACACTTTCAAATTCCCATATCCACTATTGGGCAATAATTAAGAGGTTTAAAACAACCCAAGCTGTAATGAAGAGGGGTCTGGCAAATGGCCTGGTGGAAAATTTGTGAGGCTTGTTTTCATCCAGAGACCCTGTGAACCCTCTTGTGTAACCGCATCATGGACTCCATGAAGTGCTTGGAGACTTGAAAGAAATATCTGGCTCACTCTGCCACAAAGAGACATGTGTCTCATGATTGGATCTTGCAGCAGGGAAATGATCAAAAAGATAAATCCAAGCAAAACTGTTTCCATGTTCAGAGAACCATGATTTCATGATGGCCTTGCCAGCTACCTGACTTGAACCGAGGATCCTGTGGCATCTATATTGAGGAGTGATCAAATGTAGGGGTGCCACTAACTGTCTCATGTAGTTTGGTCAAAAAAGAATGATTTTTTCCCATTTGATTATATATTTGTCTATATAGTTATCTACAAAGACATTTTTGCAAACTTTTTACCAAAGCCTGCACAATACAGACATTGTGTTCATGGCAGCTCCAGTGGCTTAGAGCTAAGCTCTGGTGCATACTCTCACTGGCCCTGAATTTGTTTCCTTGATTTTGTTTTACAAGGCTTTGTTTTATAAATAGAGCTGGCTTTCTTGATTCAATTTGAGTTATTGTGTCAGCAATAAATGATCCATGCCTCTTTCTCTCGCCGAGTGTCGGTTTAGCGGGCCAAGAGCGACTTCCTGTCACTGGATTCAGTGTTTGCTTTTGAGAGCCTGGTCTCAGCATGTTGACAGAGGCTGATGTTGTTTCAGCATTCCAGACTCTAAACGCTCATCCCCTCCCAACAATCTGCTCATGCCTGTTTCATTATGTGACCACAGGGGTCACGCTGACCAGGATGTAGCTCCGTGCTTCCCCACCTCACTCCGGTAGCCCCTACACACACACACTCAGTCCTTAGCACTAATTCATCCCCATCTGACCTCAGAGACAGATGGTACAAGCATTTAAAAAATGTCGGCCTACATGACAGGCCTGTGCAGGTCTTCTTCATTGAGAGAGGAGGGGAAGGTATCTGTGAATAAATATAGGTTCCCTTCCTTTCAGTATTGTCTTGCTTATTATTTATGAGCATTATTTGCCCAAAACGACATTATTCAGTATATGAAATAACACGTCTTATTATATGGATCATGTGACTGAATTAGCTCAAAGCTGCACAGCTTAGATATTTACAAGGATTATGGTACGATTTATTCAAATTTAGTAAAATAGCAATAAACTAAATATTGGCTATCCCCGAATTCTAACCTTGTAATTTTATATTGTGAAAATTTTTCAGTGTTATTTTTCGGAAAATATTTACAATCTATACATTTACATTTACAGCATTTAGCAGACGCTCTTATCCAGAGCGACTTACAATTGATACAACCTTACAATCCAAGCAATTGCAGGTTAAGGGCCTTGCTCAAGGACCCAACAGTGGCAGCTTGGCAGAGGTGGGATTTGAACCCAGGACCTTTTGGTCTATAGTCCAGTACCTTACCCGCTAGGCTACCACAGTCCCTATAATTCTCTATAATTATCTATAATTATATCTCGGTCTCTTTTTTAGAATACAACCAGAAAATACAGGAATTGGTATACAGTATTAGAAAACTGCAAGAAAACACAGTTTCTATATGCGATAGGGGCAAGTATTTAGGGTGACCGCCCCTTACACTTGAGCAATAGCAGCATTTGGGAGCTTCATTGGGATGTCAAGTTGACCCTTGTACAGAGTAAAGAAGCCTGATCAGGAACTGTCTTTTTTTGAAGGGTAGCAGGCAAGAAAACACTTTTTCATCAGGGGAACAGGGTGAAAAGGCTAAGGTGTGCTAAAGCTCACAAAGATCTGAATGAAGATCAGTGATAAAGAGTATTATGGAGTGACAAATCCATGTTGGAACGTTCTGGCTTAGCGTTGTCAGTCTTCATGGTAACCATTTCTTGAATGGAATTCCAAAGATGTTTAAAATCGGATGAATATGATGCTTACTGTTCTTGGTGTCAATAGTGTGCTTTATCTCTAAAGGTGTTCGGTTCAAGGCTTCATCTGTTAGATAGCTGTAGAGCAGTGCGTAGAGCTTAGCTAGTCAAGACCCAGAACCCAGAAACCTGTAAGACTGAGACAGATCAATTAGGACGGCCTAAGATTCCTCTCATACTTTGTTGACTTCCCTCTCCATCCATGATGATGGATCTTGTCCCTGTTCTTGTTCGTACACATAACTCATCTGGGAAAAGTGTATGATCTTTCAGTTCTCAATGAGCAGAGTTTTTATGTAATGTAGAGCGTCTGGAGAGACCCAGCTATTTTCTTTCCCAAACGTAGCCACACACACACACGCACATACACACCAGAGCAACATCTGCACGGGGAGATACAAGAGAGGGCAGGAAGTCTAAATCAGGACAATGACTTAGGAGTGTGATGTCCAGCACGTGCAGCCGATCTCAGTGTTTTCCTCTATGCTGCTGGTCTCCTCTCTCTCTCCCGACGTACTCGCTTTAAATGTATGACGTCATGTAAGGGAGCTTCTGGCTGAACGTCGCTCCTCGTCCGCCCCTCAACGATTACGCGTATGAAAGAGAGAACGTGTTCAGGAGCATGTTCCACTGCTGAGTCTCTCCACTCTAATGCTTCTAATGGCTCTCCATGCAAAGGGCTCTCAGGGACTTCAGCAAGATCCATGACCATTACAGCTGAACTGGAATCAGTCTTCGGGTCTGATTCACAACGGGTAATGAAGTCATATATCACTGCAGACTTAAATTATTGTGGGGGCGGGTTCTAATTAAGTTCTTCAGGCCATCTGGACACTACACTGTTAACACGGTTTAACGTGTACTTCTAGGACGTTCAGAATGGCCATTAAGCCAAGCTGTATGGACAGCTATGGAAAACCCAAAAACGAATATCGAATGAGTGTAAATGATCATTTACACACGCTGCAGACACCGAGCTTGACATGCTTACGTACATTTTAGTGCATCGTTTCAACTAGTTTAACATGTCAGAAGGACTTAGTTGTCACATTTGGTAACACCTTACTAGGTGATACACTAGCGCTATGGCCGCTGTGACAAAAACAGTCCGATTTCTCTTAACAGCCTCAAAACAGTTCAGTTAAAACATCTAGGGTCCGTGAATAGTTCTTAAAGAAACAGACTTGTGTGACAGCAGATTTCAACAGGTAAATGAAATAATAATATATAACAGTTGCATGTGGTTTCAAATAAAAGCAGCTAGTAACATGCATATTTTGTTATTAAAAAAGTATCGTTCTGGTAATGGCTTGCATGTTTTTTGTGTTTAATGAATAATTACAACGTCTAAATGCATTCTATTGAAGCTTTGTCTACTCGCATGGCTGTGTCGGCCAACCAAGAGCAGAGTCGAACACGTCAACTCATGTATTTACTGAACACACTGGTATGCAGGGCTCAGGCAAAGAATGACTGCCAATTTCAAACAGGGTTCAAGTACACAGATCGGGCAACGAGGCAGTCAAATCACAACTACAAATGTGCCAAAGCTGTTCTATTGGATTCACATCCGGTGACTGGGAAGGCCGCTGAAGAACACTGAACTCATTGTCATGTCCATGATTCAGTTTGAGATGACTTTTGCTTTGTGCCATGGGGCATTATCATGCTATAAGTAGCCATTAGAAGATGGTAAATTGTGGCCATGAATGGGGTGCACATGGTCAGCAGCAATGCACAAACAGGCCATGGCATTCAAGCCATGAAAGACTGGTGGGCCAATATACCAACTCCATCAGCCTGGACTGTAGGCAGGTTGGGATTCATGCACAGAGTGAATGACCTGCGTTGGGTGATCATTTCAAGAAAAGAAAAAGAAAATGAACTTCTAAGAGTGTTATGAATCGATGATTGAGATTTTCAGGGGCTGCTTCGTTGATTCTGGGCCAAAAAAAAAAGTTGTGTGACAGCATCAACCACATTTATGAACACAGGAATGTGAAGAATCTACCCTGAAAGTCACATTTCTTTTGTTTTTCCTTTAGAACGTTGACGTGACCAACTTCAGCAGCAGTTGGAGTGATGGCCTGGCCTTCTGTGCCCTGCTACACACCTATTTACCCGCACACATCCCCTATCAAGAACTCATTAGCCAGGACAAGGTACCCACATACACAGCACATAGATTTCTCCCTTAATACAAGTCTATTGCGTGTACACACATCTTGGTGGTTTCAAAATGAAGCTGAAAACAGAACAGGCTTAGCGGTCGGGTGGACGATTGAACTAGCCTAACCCCTACCCCGAGGAGAGCCTCTGAGCCTCTGGAACAAACATCTGGGCTCAGTGTCAGGAAGCAGTACTAACATATCTGCATTTGATAATGGACAGGCTCTGAAGTCACCGGCCAAAATAAAATAATACTAGATCATGAATAATAGGATCACATAACAATAATGATAACATTGCGACAGAATTATTTAAAAATCCGCTGTACAGAAACGTGTGCCAGGAGAAATACTGGTGCTTGTGAGGACTTGAGTGGAAACCTTTAGACAACAGTGGAAACGAGCAACATGTATCATTCATCACTTTAAACCTCACTTCTCATTTGAAGGCAAGGTAACTAAACTGAAGTGCTACTTTTGGAAAGGAACAAAACATGAGAAGAAGCAGTTCACTGAATACGATGCTTAAAAGGAAAGAGGCCGCGGAGTCCAAAGACAAGATGGATGGATACCAACAAAGCAACTGTGAACAAGCTGTTAAGAAGTGTGAAGATCCAACAGGAGAAGCGTTACCAATATGGTCACCAGGAGTCACAACTGAATAATAACAGCACTTTAAAATCATAATATTAACAATTAAACTGGCTGTTCCTTGAGGGTTTATGCAATTCACCATAGTTGGAAAGGTGCCTTACAAAGGGTTTAGGGATAAAGTTGGCAAAGGCACAAAAACAGAAAGATTCAGCACCTTTAAGGATCCTCCGTAGCAGCGTTCAGAGCATGTCATTAGGTAGTGGAACACAAACACCTTTCCTAACTTGGGCTGTCCCTCCAAACTGGATGGTCAAGCCAAGAGGATACCGATCAGGTCCGGAGGCAACTTTGAAGAACTACTGTCAAGCATGGTGGAGACAGCATTATGTGGGGAACTTCTCTTTAGCGGGGCTGAAAAGAAAATACCAAGGACACCCAATTTCTTGAGGAATGGCCTCCTGCTAGTCCCCTGAACACAGAGCCAAAAACAACACCGTGGCTTAAGGATAGACAGATGAATGTCCTTGAGAGGCCGAATCAGAGCCCTGACCTAAATCTAATCTGTGGATGAACTTGAGGGCTCGGTCTGTTGCTGTTCACCAGTATTCCCCAATTTAGGCATATAAAGCTGGTGCCTGGAATGAAAGCAAAATGTGCCTCTACAAACTACATGGTTACACGTTTCTAACCATGTTATCCTAGTTTTAGTTTTTCCACTTGTCTTTAGAACTGTTGCCTTTTCCCTTGTTACTTGAATGCTGTGTAGCTGAAGAAATATATTTGTAACGGGTCTGAATTTCAGGCTGTGAGGCACAAAAGTGATACGTTAATTTGTTTATATGTGCTGTATCCTAGTATCATAAATAAACCTGGATTATAGCGCAGTAATTGGTAACCATGGTGAATGCAACATCTGTTGGAAGTGTTAATTTCAGCCTTGCTGTCTTTCTTTAATGTTATTACTACACAGTACTCGTATCCCTTAGGCTAGATCTATTGTTCCCTGCTTCCCAGTACCTGTTGCTGTTAGCTATCAAACATGACATGTAAGAGCTCGGAGCTTCCTCTATCCTGCTTTGTCTCCTCTGCTGAATGGCTGCTGCAGAAATTCACCAATGTCATGTGAGGAGATGGAGGCGCGCCAGACACGAGAAGCTAAAGCCTAGCCGCTTTTCCAAGCATGGTTACGCGTTAAACAAAGCAAATGGCATGTAATGCTCTGTATATTAGCATTTATATTAGGGCACTTCTATCTGTAACAAAGCAGAGGTTAGAAATAAACAGGAGCCCAGACACATTTGTTTTATGTGTTATTCTGGAAGAGGAACAGCCAGCAGACAATCAAAAGTGGGTCTCAACATTAGATAAGATGATAAATCTTCTGTCAGATATGTTGCAAGATCTTGCACTGTTAGCACTGGCTGCTCATTAGTTTATTTTGAACACAGAACATGACCACACAGTCCTAAAGCGTATAGCGTGAGAAAACAGTCTGTGCTCGGGTGCAGCAGGCACTAATGCGTTCCAAACTGTCTAACAGCACAAGAACTATTTGTCATAGCTGGACTGGACTGCTGTGACTGAGCCTTGAGTGCTGTATGAGCCATTTAATTGTTCTGCTATCAGTGCTGCTGTCTCCTCTGTAATGAAGGACAGGATGTACTAACATAATAATATTGAAATGTAATGCTTATCTAATACATTTAGACTAGGCTAATTGGTATAAGTAACAGCGACCCCTACTCAGCACTGCCATGGACTGGCGCCCCATTCAGGGTGCATGCTCTCCTGCACTCTTTCGAATTCCAGACATACAGTGGTGCTTTGTGAACCCTTTAGAATGTTCTAGATTTCTGCATAAATATGACTAAATCAGACAAAAATGTTATACCTGGCTGTTTACTTGTTGAGGAAAATGATCCAATACATATCTGTGAGTGGTAAAAGTCTGTGAACCTCTAGGATTAGCAGGTAATTTGAAGGTGAAAATAGTCAGGTGCTTTCAATCAATAGCAGGACAGTCGGGTATGAGTGAGCACCCTGGTGTATTTAAGGATCTGAGTCTGCTCTTGGAAACACTTTGTGGAAGTGTGTCATGGTGCAAAAAAAAGCTTTCTGAGGACCTCAGAAAATGAGTCGTTGATGCTCGCCAGGCTGGAAAAGGTTACAAACACATCTCTAAAGAGTTTGGAGTCACAGATTGTGTACAAATTAACTAATTTTAAGACCATCGTTAGTCGGAAGGCCAACAAAGATCACTCCAAGAGCTGGGCACGGAAATGTGAAGAAACCCACCAACATCCCATAGTTGACACTCTTCAGTATGAAGCAGGACCGATCAACAGGTCCAGGAAACGTTTAGTTACAGTTATGGCTGCACAAGGGGGTCACAGCAGCTACTGAAAGCCAAGGTTCACATACTTTTGAAACTAACAGATGTTTAATATTGGCTGATATTCCTCAAAAAATAATGCCCAGGTGTAACTGGCTTCCCTTTATCTACTTGTAGTACTTGTGATGATTTCTTCACAAGGTCATATTTATGCAGAAAGATTGAGCGGTCTAAAGGGTTCACCAACTTTCAAGCCCCTCATGATCCTGACCAGGACAATATGTTTTCAGACCTTGGAAAGTAAGGGGTATAAATGTGTTTGAACGATACATAAAGCTAAGAGAAGAAGCCATCCAGATGTTTACAGTTTTTTTTCTCATTTTGTCTCTCATAGTTGAAGTGTACCTATGATGAAAATTACAGATCTCTCGAATCTTTCTAAGTATGAGAACTTGCACAATCAATGGCTGACCAAATACTTTTTTTCCCTGCTGTAGCTTGCCGTGTGAATGCGTGTGACGTTTAGTGTATATTGACAGAAAGGAATGTTTGTTGTTAGTGATTTGGGTATTTGTTGCACAGCTGGACTTTCTGTGTGGTAAATGACCCCTTATGTTTTTCTCCACAGGGTCGCAATCTGACCCTGGCCTTTCAAGCGGCCGAAAGTATTGGGATTAAGCCCTCTTTGGTGAGAAAACACACGTACCCAACACACAGCAGCTAATACAGCCTTGCCTTGTAACGTTCATGAGTAGTGGTGGTGTCAGGGACTGCTGGAGTCAGTGGGGAGAGACAATCACAGGACCTCCACTGACCAGATTTGTGTTGCAGACCATTTTTATACCAATTCCTGACCAATATAGAAGTGTAACGTTAGGTGTAATTGAAACCAAAAAACAAAATGAAAGCCTCTTCATCTTGTACTAACAATTTCAGTAATTATCACAAGAGTAAATCTGAAATGAAATGACAGCGGTAGGACAGATGTACGACAATGCCTTTCCTCCTGCTGTGACTTTTTAAATTCTAAGAACTACAAGGAGTCCTGCACCTTGTGAACAGAATAGCTTGGCTGTACAAGTTCACGCAGTTGCTGTAGGTCTGGAGTTTGTAGCTTTTTTATATGTTACCAAAAGTATTTTGTAATCAATGCAATATCTAACTGGTAACCTGTGCAGAGAATTGGACTGCTTGTTTTCTTGATGACAGATTTAGCAGAGCAGTAGTAGGTCAGCAGTAGGTTACAGTAATCCGACCTGCAGCTTATAAATACATGAACCAGTTTATCGGCATCTATTGATACAAAGAGTCTATTTCAGAGTTGAGTAATCTTATTGTACAGCGAGAACTGCTGTAATCATGCAGATAAATCTGTGCAGAGCAGCAGGGTTTATTATTCTAGTCCAAACGTCCGGTCTCCGGTCACAATGTTCAGTTCATTTCAGGATGCGTATCCTAGTTTTCTCTCAAAGAAAAACATAGCAGAGCTCGAGTGATGCCCGGTGCTGGCCTTTGGTACTGTGCGTTCTCCCTCTCTATCTCCTTCTTCCTTTGGTCTGAAAGCCAAACTTGATTAGATTGGCCTTGGGGAATTCTCTGTTCCAGGCAGCGTCTTTGTCAAATGGATTGAAGGGCCATTCAGATGTCAGAATTCTTGCTAGCTTCAATATTGTTGTTATTTTGCAGTTAAGAAGCATGGGGTTTAGGTTGGCTCCTGCTCTGTTCTTATGAGTCATCTGTGCCTTTTGGTCCAAACTAAAGGACCTGTGTTGTTTCGACACGACTGGGCAGGGTATCGTGTGCTGTTTGGTTTTTTTGGGAACTTGTGTTTATCAGGCTAACGGTAAAGACGCTGCAGTTGCGACGTTCCAGAGGTCATCGAGAGTAATCTCCAAGCCGTTCACTCCGGTGCAGCCTGATCATTAGTCCTTAGAGGGACATGAACCTGACATTCATGCTGTTCGGTGGAGAAGCTCTGGCTTATGACATCCCTTTTCCATTTACACAGTGCTGGTGCAGGAGCTGGGGCTGGTCCAGGGAACCACAAATCTTTTTAAGAACTGGCTCATTTCCACTGTTTGAGACCTAAATCATTTAGGGGAATGCGAAAGTTTCATAATGCGGACCATAAAATAAAGGCCACGGTTTTAACTCTCAGGATCTCAGGCAGCAGATTGTTTTGATGCGTGTTTTCTTGCTGTTGGCCATGTATCTGGAGGGTGTAGCTGCTCAGTGCCGGGTTCTCTTTAGCAGGGGGCACTCCTACAGACCCGTGACACCAGGAACTCAGCAAAACTTTCTGAAACGTTCACCAGTCAAACTTTGCTACAAAGGGTTTTGCTTTGGGTTCCTGACCAGTCTATAAGCGCTTCAGAGACTTTCTGGACACAAGTCCGTGCCGAGCAGGAACTTTGTATATAATATTTCATTTTGATCCCCGGAGAGGTTTTTTAGTTAAAAAATGTATTTAAAAGAACGTTTTCTGTAAGACTATATTTTCTATACTTCCATCTGTGGCTGAATCCTCTTAGAGAGTTTGTCTAACTTGTTTTGGGAGGTCCATGTAAATAAAGCCTTGCAAAAGAATTCTTAGCATTCACGGAAAAACATGGAAATGCATTCAAATGCTTTTCTTTGCACTCGGTCCTGGTAAATTAGACTCATAAAATATTCAAAACTTAGTGTCACTGGCAGCATTGGAGAGAAATGTCTGGAGGGCACGCTGCGGTTCGACTGCACTGTGGGATGGAGCTGTTGGTCTAGTGACTAGTGACAAATGCAGATCAGGTGAAGTGTTAGTTAGTGTGAGAGAGAGACTCCTCACTGTCCTCACTGCATCTGGAGGAAGCAGCCAGGAAGAGGCCGGGACTTCCTACTGCACACTTCCCTAATCTATAGTGTTTATACACAGCATCTAGTAGGAAGTATTGCGGGTTGGGTTCCAGACTAAATCATGTTTCTTTAAAAACACTGCCCAGTATTTAAAATGACCCCCTAGTTATGATGACCCACACTCTACATACTATACAGGGTATCATTTGCCTCTACAGCGCCAACACACACGCAAACACACGCTCAGACACACAAACAATACTGGAATTTATATTAAACATTGTAATTCATACGAAACGTCAGCTTCTTATTGAACGGAACTAGATCAAGTTACAAATCGTAATGTTCTACTGTATAACAGCATTCGTTGCTTTCAACATAATTTCTCGAAATTGCCTCTCTGCACATAAATGGCTTTAAAACTCAGCCGGCTCCCCGACAGAAAAATGTCCCACTACCTCAACTAAACATTGGTTCACATACAAACGTCAGTAGGCTATTAGTATGGATTTCTTCCCTTTTGCTACTACAAGAGCTTTCACTCTTCTGTGGAAAGAAAAGAGTTGTTGCTGCACATCAGACTGGAAAAGGTTACAAAACCATCTCTAAAGAGTTTAGTCTCCAACAATCCACAGGAACAGTCCACCAGCTGTCATCTTCAAGAGCAAGGTGTGTGACCCAGGGTAACTTCTAAGCAACTAGAGGCCTCTCTCACATTGACTAGCGTTAATGTTCACCATGAGGAGAACACTGAACAACAACGGTGTGCATGGCAGGGTGGCAAGGAGAAAGCCACTGCTCTATGAGAAACAGTGCTGCCCGTCTGCAGTTTGGTAACGATCATGTGGACAAGTCAGAAGGTTCCTACTAGGTTTTGGAGTAATGAAAGGCAGGGTGGGAACTAAGCAGTCCTATGAAAGTGTTTGAAAGTATTGAGAGTCAACGAGATGTTTGGTCTGTGAAGATTCCATACTTGTATGCTTCATATTACAAACATGTTATGAGTCAACGATATAAATAACAGAGATCGTCTGTTAGAAAGGACGTCTACATATTTTTGTCCATATAATGTTGATAGATGGATGATAGATAATACTTTAATTGTAGATGCTAACCTGCATTCCAATGTACTAGTCCTAGTGCAAGGCCTAAATTAATCTCTTAATATCTGTCTCTCTCTCTCTCTCTCTCTCTGTCTGTCTGTCTGTCTCTCTCTCTCTGTCTCTCTCTCTCTCTGTCTCTCTCGCTCTGTCTGTCTGTCTGTCTGTCTCTGTTTTTCTCTCTCTGTCTCTCTCTCTCTCTCTCTCTGTGTGTCTCTGTCTCTCTCTGTTTTTTTGTCTCTCTCTCTGTCTGTCTGTCTGTCTGTCTGTCTGTCTCTCATTCAGAACATTGATGAACTCATGCACACAGACAGACCGGACTGGCAGAGCGTCATGCAGTATGTTTCTCAGATCTACAAGTACTTTGAGACTTGACCTCTCTCTGGAGGAAGAGGATATGGATATAAGTCACAGAAGCACTTTCTGCCGCTCTGTATCTCTTTTGGGCACAAGCTGTTATTAAACACACAGTACGTCTAACACCGACGACACTTTCTAAAAATCATTTTCTCAAACAACACAGTTATCATGTACATTTTGCAATTGTGTAGTCATAGTTGCTTTTGTAGCACTTGTGTTTATAGCTGACAGCGGTACGGGAAGAGGTGTCAGAGTGCAATGAAACTGTTTACAGAGAATCACTTCTCTCTCAAAGTATTTTTGAATTGTGTTCATTTGCTAGATAGTGAGCAATACTAGATTGTAGAAGGGTTGCTTGTGTTCTATTAAGATTTACAATATTTTATGGATAAAAAACAAACAGAAGAAATATGAAAAGTAAGTTTAGCTGTTGTTGACTCAAAAGGGTCTTAAGCAGTATTCAACACTAACACTCCCGTCATAGTGTACAGCCTGCTCATCATACTAATGCCAAATCTGTGCCAAATCCCACACTGATAGCAACACTAACGGGGACACTCCAGGCCTGCCTCTCGTGCCACAGACTCAATCCTATATCTACAAGTGGCCCGTCTAACTTTTCTATTTAGAATGTTCTATATTTCTGCATAAATATGAGCTAAAACATCATCAGATTTTTCACACAAGTCCTAAAAGTAGATAAAGAGAACCCAGTTAAACAAATGAGACAAAAATATCATACTTGGTCATTTATATATTGAGGGAAATGATCCAATATTACATATTAGTGAGTGGCAAAAGTATGTGAACCTCTAGGATTAGCAGTTCATTTGAAGGTGAAATTAGTCGTGTTTTCAGTCAGTGTGCCAACAATCAGGCATTGTGTTTAAAGAACGGGGAGGCATTATAATCTGATCTTCACAAGATACATTCATGTCACAATCAAAGGGGATTACTGAGGACCTCAGGGAAAAAAAATCTTGTATCTGCTCATCAGGCTGGAAAAGATTACAAACCCATCTCAAATGGAGGAAATTCAAGATCATTTTCACCCTTCGACCAACTTCGAGTGATCAACCAACAAAAGTCCTTGAGTTCACAAAGGAGCCCAGGATAACTTCTAAGCAACTAAAGATCCCTCTCACATTGGCTAATGTTAAAATGTTACAAGTCCATCGGGAGAACACTGAGCAACAGTGGTGTGCATGGCAGTTCTGCAAGGAGAAAGCCACTGCTCGTTAAAAGAAACATTGCTGCTCGTCTGCAGTTTGGTAAAAATCATTTGGCAAATCAGAAGGCTATTGGGGGAAAAAAAGTTTTATGGACAGATGACACCAAAATAGAACTTTCTGGTTTAAAGTAAAAGCATTATGACTGGAGAAAGGAAAACTCTGCAACCCAACATCAGGACCTTATCCCATCTGTGAAACATGCTGGTGGTAGAACCTGTTTTGTTACCAGAAATGTTTAGGTGCAGTTATTGCTGCACACGGGGGACACACGAGATACTGAAAGCAAAGGTAATACTGGATCAGTTTCCTCAATAAATAGAACTGTAGTATAAAACCAAGTATAATATTTCATATCATTTATTTTATTGAGTTCACTTTTTATTTATTCTTAGGACCAGATGATGTTTTAGCTCACTTAATCTGAAACAGAAATACTAAAGGGTTCACAAACTTTCAAGCATCACTGTATACACACACACACACACACACACACAAAATACCCTTTCCTGTGTATCAGGCACGAGACCCTTTCAATATTTCCCAGCCCAAATCCTGCATCAGAGGTTTTCTTGGTCTCTAAGGCACCATATTGGCCTATTTCCATACCAGTCCTTGGAAATCTCCCATCGACTCAAAATGCAACTGAAACTTCACCTCGCCGGAGGCAGGAACCAGCGCTGCACATCTACCACGCTCCAGTGTTAGACCTCTGACATGTTGAAGTCTATGTTGCATTTTGAGATGGCGAGGATTCTCATAGTTTCCAGATTCTGGTCCAGCTAGGCTTCACTCCTGAGTTACATGGCCCACTCTGCTGTGGGGGTGGGTCTGTGGCCTGTGACGCAGACCAGAGGTGCCCCTGACACAGATATGAATGCTGATTATTAAAAGGCTTATGAGCAAATTAATAAACGAGGGTTTATTTTTGAAAAATTACAAATGTGTAATGAGCAGAGTGAAATCGAGTCTGTTAAAGGTTTAATTTATTGACGCCATTGCTGCACGTGTTGGATTGTCAGTTTTTCTAGTTGAAACATCTGAGTGTTGCCTGATGTAATGAACTCAAGGGCAGACGTCTCTGTCCATAATAAAGTCTTCTTAATCATTAAAAGTGGTGTTGGTGATTCACTCGTGGTAAAGCATTTGAGAGCATAACAAGGAATTTCTCTTCTGAGTTAAACAGGTTTGGCTGACACAGTGGTGCAAGTGGTTATTGCTGCCACCTCACAAAACCAGCAGTCCCAGGTTTGATCTCGACCCAGACTGGAGTTTGCATGTTCTCCCTGTGTCTACGCTGGTTTTCTCCAGGTACTCCCACACTCCAGAGTAATGTGTTGGCTAATTGGGTCTCTCTAAATTGACCCGGTATGGGTGTGTTTAGAACCCTGCTCCTGTCATGGATATAGCCACAGATCCTGACACTGTTCAATAAATTCGAAAAACAGGTTTGGATGGGAGTGTGTTTCGATGCAGCGTGTTGAATGGGAGTGTGCCTTAAGGGGAGCACAGCTTTAATATGTCTACTGAAGCTCATTAACACCCTGGTGAAGGATTTGTGAAACACGTGGGTGTGGTATGGAAAGTTTTTAACTGCAGAATCCACCAGTGTTGAACTTCCTCTGTGGTTTGACTGGAACCACACTGTGCTTCGACGGGGTGAAAGTGTTTTACAGTCTGAGCAGTGTTCAGCAGCATGGTGCAACGCTGGACATGCACACCTTATAATCTAAAATATAAGAAATGTTTAGATTTAATACAAAAGCGATTTTCCCGTGACTTGATGACGCTCTGTAAGTGTTACTCCGCCGATCCGGAGCTTCATATAACAGGTCTATGATATCTGTAAGTCCAGCTCTAACCCAGAGAAGCTGCTGATGCTCTGTAACTCTGCCGGTACATTTCTGACTGATGAGATTAACATTAAGAGCTTCATCATACTGATTTATAATCTCTAATCAAACGGGATCTAGACTTTGGTTAGAACACCGGGATCGCACTCAGATTTGCTTCAGTCGGTAGAATAGTGGGTCTTAGTAACAACCTGCCTTATAAACCCCACCCATTTTGTTTGCTGAATGGAAATAAACGTTCTTTTTAATAAATTCAAACTTACCAATCGATATATTTGTGTTTGTCTGTATAATAAACCGTTATGGGTCATTCTGTTCCTCGGCTTTAATGACTGAAGGGCTTAGCCGCGGGTAACGATAGAATGGAACTATTTTACCTCGCGGAAGGGTCATAAACAAATCTTTTTTTCTGTCCTCTTTATCTTCAATCGAACAATAAATGGCACTTTATTGTTAGACAAATTGTATAATCTCAATAATAGACTCGAGGTCGTGCTTTAGCGTGACATATTTGCACGTGTGTTCTGACCTACGACCACATCACACCTGTGCCAATATCCCACGCTAAAGCAGTGTTATTTGCCTTAATTTGATTATACTCTTCATTATACATGTATTGATTTTTTCTAACAAATTAGTCTGCATATTAATTATTATATTATATTTTAAATGTTCTCTGTTAATCTTTATTTCGCTTGTTTATTTAAACTATTACTATAAATGTATTAATTCGATAACTTAGTTTAATTCTTAAATGTATCATCTAAGCCACCCAAGAAGGTCAGGTCCCTTTTTTAAGTCTTGGTTTCTTCCTCATAACGTTCAGGGAGTTTTTATTTTCCACTGTCCCCCTAGGCTTGCTCAATTTGAGATTGGGCTTAGATATTAGAAGATAATCTAAAACTGGAAACGCTGCTTTGAGACAAAAAGTGCTATACAAATGAGTTTGAGTTTGACGCACCTCTCAACAATTGAATTCTGTTTTAAAGTTTAAACCAATAAAATCCTTACACTAGGCTCAGAGTAACCAGTTGCAGTCCATTACCAGCTGAAACCCATGAGGATGATTGATGTGAAAGACAGACCAAACAGAGGGGAAACTGAATGAAAAATGGAAGATTTATTTCTCCAAACGATAATGACCCATTAACTAGTCGGCTACGTTCTGAGAGTTACATTAAGTCATTTAGCAGTCATTTATCCGGAGAGATTGTATTACTAATATAATCTACAAGGTCCAACCCAAGCAATTGTGCACTGGTAGCTTTATAGTGCCGGGACCAGAACCCTTGTCTTTCAACCGGGGGTACCCAGATTTTTGCAGAAGATCTTTTAATACAAAAAAGAGCTAAAGCAACAATGTTTGTTTGTTTTACTAAACGTCGCATCAGCATCAATGACTGTTCGTGACAGGCGCAAGGTTACATCGAGACCAGTCAGACACTGGGCCAATTTAGAGCGACCAATTAACCGAATGCATGTCTTTGGATGCAGGAGATAACTAGAGTAATATTTACCATGGTGTAAACCAACAGCCAAAGTAGAATATCTGCATGGTATTAGCTCCACTGGCCAAGACTGGCTACAAACCTGCTAATAAGTCAACATGAGAGACATAAGATGGAAACATTTACTTTTAACTCTCAAGTATCTCCTGGGGATCGAAAGATCAGACTCTGTTATCAATGTTTAACCTGAAAACAGGGCTCATACAAAAAATATTTACTGAGTATTTTATTGCCATCATATTAATTTGCCCCCTGCATCTGTTGTGTAATCATCTTACAGATTCATTTTTCTTCACTGTGTTTCTAGAACATGTTTACTATATTTTATTCTTGTCAGAAGGACAAAGGCTGCTTCCTCGATTATCTATCCTACTTGAGCTACTTCCTGTTCTGAATATTTCCGTTAGCCGTTGAGCTTTGCCGTTTCATACGTCAAGCCTCACATTGATTTATCAGCTAAAAAAACTCTGAGTTTTCCAAGTACAGCTGAGCACAACTGTGTCTGTTTGAATTCAAATATCTGAACATTATGCCATTGGTTTCTATGGGACATTTTTAATTGCAAATGCACTAAAAACCACCAATCCAATCGACTCCACAAATACATAGGACACCTGTCACTGCCAAGATCTTTGAAACACAGGTGGAAAGGAGTTTAAGCAGTTCAGACTGTATTAACTGCAGAAAACTGGAGACGAAGAATTGTAAGAAGAAGATATAAAATGTATGAGGAATAACAATACAGTGCTTTTCAAACACTATAATAATAAACTATAAGAGGAAGCATGCAGAATTACAATATAGTGTTTTTCAGGCACTATAATAATCAGTGTTGCCAGATCTCGCGAGAGAAATACGCGACAAGGTGTGGAAAAAAAGGTTCAAATCGAGCAACCTACCACGGTTTGAGAGACAGAACCACTTATATGTATATACATGCATGCATATATATACATATATATATATATATATATATATATATATATATATATATATATATATATATATATATAGTATATATATATATAATATATCTATACTTATACATACAGTGGTGCAAAAAAGTATTTTAGTCCAGCCACAGATTGTGCAAGTTCTCCTACTTAGAAAGATGAGAGAGGTCTGTAATTTTCATCATAGCTACACTTCAACTATGAGAGACAAAATGAGAAAAAAAAAAATCCAGGAAATCACATTATAGGGATTTTTAAAGAATTTAATTGTAATTTATGGTGGAAAATAAGTATTTGGTCAATAGCATGGTCAATAGTCTTTGTTACTTTGGTCCTCAGCTCTCTCTGCAGGTCATTCATCAGGTCCCTCTTTGTAGTTCTGGGATTTTTTGTAGTTCTCACCGTTGTCATGATCATTTCGACCCCACGGGATGAGATCTTGCGTGGAGCCCCAGATCCAGGGGAGATTATCAAGGTCTTGTATGGCTTCCATTTTCTTACAATTTCTCCCACAGTTGATTTATTCACACCAACCTGCTTGCCTATTGTAGATTCACTCTTCCCAGCCTGGTGCAGGTCTACAATTTTCTTCCTGGTGTCCTTCAACAGCTCTTTGGTCTTGGCCATGGTTGAGTTTGGAGTCTGACTGTTTGAGGCTGTGGACAGGTGTCTTTTATACAGATAACGAGGTCAAACAGGTGCCATTAATACAGGTAACGAGTGGAGGACAGAAGAGCTCTTTAAAGAAAAAGTTACAGGTCTGTGAGAGCCAGAAATATTGTTTGTTTGTGGGTGACCAAATACTTATTTTCCACCATGACTTACAATTAAACTCTTTAAAAATCCTACAATGTGATTTCCTGGATTTTTTTCTGATTTTGTCTCTCATAGTTGAAGTGTACCTATGATGAAAATTACAGACCTCTCTCATCTTTCTAAGTAGGAGAACTTGCACAATCAGTGGCTGACTAAATACTTTTTCCCCACTTTACAAGTCGCTTATTTCTCTTATTAAAGTCACTTATTTTTCTTGCGAGATCTGGCAACAAAAAATGATGAACTCGTATTGCTTTAATTGATTTCTTTTCTGCTATATTCTATACGTGTCAAATGTAGCCACCTAGATAGCTAGATATGGCTGTGTATGCAGAGCAAAACCCAGCCATCACTGCCAAGGACCTGCAGGAAAGTTTGGGGCATGCCGACTGATCTAAAGTGCACGGTACTTCCATCAACATTGCAACATATGAGTCATCAGAAACAAAACCAAGTGTGATATCTCATCACAAAGGTCAACACTTGCAGAATGTAAAACAATACACAGATGAGCCAGAGGCTCTTTAGAACGAGCGCTATGGTCCCAAACAACACCTAACTAAGCTTGCACTGATTGGTTATCATCACAAGTATGTATGGCTAAAAAGGAAAAGAGCACCTTTGCCAACTGTTAAGCATGGAGTGGTTCTGTTACGGTGGCACCGGAAATATTGTGGAGACAGAGAGAAGATTCTACAAAATATCAACCAGAAGGTGTCGATGCCAATGTTGTAAATCGGTTTCAAAGCTGAAGAAAGGTCGGATATCACGACACAATGTTAGCTAGCGTTATGAAATTTGGCTCTAAAATCAGATTGGCTGAAAACAGTTACACACACCTGAGAGGGCTTCCCAACAACTCAGTTCTGTATTACTTCACCAGGACTTTATAGATATATTACAGTTATAGCATGCAGTTAGTTTACAAGTATGAACTTTAACATGACTTCAGAAGACAAATCAAAACTGACCTCTAAAGAGATGATATGGTGATGCCGCTGAAATGGACTGCCAACTAATTACTGTTTTCAAATTTGGTGTGCTTAGTAAATGTATGCATGTTGACTATAAGAGTCACTAAAGCAGATTTTTCTTAACTTTTCTGCCACCCACTGAAGACCAGGAAAACAAGGGAAGTCTGGTTTCACCTGCCTGTTGACTTTTGTGAACAGGTCCCAATATAATGTTTCTGTACAGAACATCTTCAACTCTGGGAATTCTATGTGGATTTCCTCACATGGACTCCTTCCACAGCATTTCTGCTGGATTAAGGTCAGGACTTTGACTTGGCCATTCCAAAACATGAACTTTATTCTTCTTTAATCATTCTTTGGTAGAACGGCTTGTGTGCTTAGGGTCTTTGTCTTGCTGCATGACCCACCTTCTCTTGAGATTCAGTTCATGGACAGACGTCCAGACATTTTCCTTTAGAATTCCCTAGTATAATTCAGAATTCATTGTTAAATCCATGGCGACACATTGTCCTGGCCTACATGCAAAGAAACAGACTCATGATACTAGAACCATGTTTCACAGACAGAATGAGGTTCTTCTGACAGAATGCAGTGTTTTTCTCTCTCCAGACAAAACGCTTCTCATTTAAACCGAGAGGCTCTATTTTGGTCTCATCCATCTCTAAAATGTTTTTCCAATAGCCTTCTGGATTGTTCATGTGCCACAAGACGGGCAGCAAATGATGGTTTTGTAACCTTTTCCAGCCTGATAAATATCAACAACTCCTTTTCTGAGGTCGTCAGAAAGCTTTTTTGTTTGTGCGATGATTCACTTCCACATCCATGTGTTGTGAAGATCAGACTTTGATAGATCCCTTTTCTCACTCACGCCTGATTGTCATCCCATTGATTGAAAACGCATGGCTTTTAACGTAACTGCTTAACAGAAATGTATTACTGGATCCGTTTCCTCAATAGATACATGACCAGGTCTAATACTTTTATCTCATTTCTTCTCTCTATCTGCTTCTGGGGACAAATCTGATGATGCTTTCAGTCGTAATTATGCAGAAATGCATTGTTTTCATGCTGACCAGGGATCAAATTGTACTTTCTACATATATCTTTATGTCGGAATGACGACTATACTTCAACTAAACAATGCAATCCCATTTTCAGAGAGAGAAGTTTTCACGTCGCCAAAACAGATCGCATCAATGAGGGCGTGGTTTCGCTGAGAGCATCAGTTGTGGGCGTTTCTATGCTCTGTGATGTGCGGTACTTACTTCAAAAACCATGTGTTGCGCTCCTTCATCACCTTCAGCTGCACCATGTAACAGGGGCTCCTGTGCGGGTTACTCAGAGCGAGCTGTAAGCCTTTAGAGTAAGCATTTCTACCGGGTCCCGGCTTGGTGCTTGACCGCACTAACTTACTTTCTCAGCCGGACTTGCGCTCGCTCCACGTTCTTGAATGCCACTCGTGTTTCTCCACGGCAGATGGCGGTTTACGCGAATGACAGCGTGCGGAAATGTGCGGCTTGCTGCAGACGACGCTGTTTATCCGAGCTCGTACTGGATCAGGATCTTCGGGTGACTTGGTAGCGACTTTTGACGGCGACCTGAGCTTCTCCTCGGCTCCCAGCTCGCTGAGATGAGTACTTTCTACATCACCATTGAATTGATCATCGCTGTGCTGTCCATTGTCGGCAACGTGCTGGTGTGCTGGGCTGTAACCATCAACTCCACTCTCAAGAACCCGACCAATTACTTCTTGGTGTCTCTGGCCGTGGCGGATATTCTAGTCGGCTGTCTGGCCATCCCCTTCGCCATCACGATCAGCATCGGGCTGCCCTGCGACTTCTACGGCTGCCTTTTCCTGGCTTGCTTCGTCCTGGTGCTCACACAGAGCTCCATCTTCAGCCTGCTGGCAGTGGCCATCGACCGCCACCTGGCCGTCAAAATCCCTCTCAGGTCAGTCTAAGAACTTTGTCCGTCAAGTGCCTTCATTCAGAGTCAGCACAAGCTGGAAAACAGCATGTTATGTAAACGTCAGTCACGTTTCCGATCTTGGGTCAAGCAGGTAAATTGAAAAATAAGTAATTAATCAATAAACACGTTAATAATCCGTTATTCACTCAAGGACCAGGTCATTCTTCTCTTTTCAATAGTAAGTGTCATAGAAATCGAAGACGGAATTCATATAGATTCAATATAGACTCATCTCTATAGTCGGTTATAATAGAGTTCCCATAGATACAGAGTTTCTATAGACATAGATATAACAGGAAAAGATTTCCATTAGATACTGTATACGAGTTTGACTATATCGTTTCTATAGATATAACACAGATAGAATTCAAAGAGTTCCACTAGATATATAGTTCCAACAGATGGCGTTTCTACAGATATGAGTTTCAACAAATATAGCATTCCAGTAGTTTATACAGGTAGTTATAACACAGATGAGATTTCCAATAGATATAGAGTTGGAATAGTTTCCATAGACTGTATTAGAACTCTAAACTCTATGGAGTTCCAACAGAAAGTCTCTATAGTTATGGTTCTCCACTCATCAGAGTTGCTATAGATACAGAGTTCCACAAGAGCTACTTTCCACAGATATAGAATTCAACAGAGCAACAAGAGAGCTTGTTCCCTTCGATGTATAGTTTGAATTCAAATCAAGTTCAGCACTGTGATGCTTGCAGGAAAAACAAACCTTAGCACACGTCATTATTTTCCTCACGCGTTCACTTAATATATTGTTTTACACCTAGAGCACACATTTTACACGACTTAAAAACAGTCATTCTGTTCCATAATGATGTGATAACGTCCCGTTTCTAATACTGACATCAAAAGTTTAAACATCGGGTCAACAAGAAAAGAGCAGTTTAATGGCTGTTTTAGGGAAGCTGGGAGAGTTTAAATGGTCAGCCTTGAGACGGGAAGGCGTGTCTCCTAAGTGACCCACGTGTCTCACCTGAAATAACCTCTGAGATTAAGAGATAAAACCTTTAGACCATATTCCTACAGGTGTAAAAACAAAAGACAGGGTGATGTGGGGTGCGTGAATCCGGCAAAGCAGAGCAGTTGGTTGAGGTAACTCCTGCTCAGCCACTTGCTTCTAAACCATGGACCCCGAACGTGACGTGATTCCTCTCACTGCATCTGACTGCATCCATAAATTTCTGACCACCCCAGATGTTTCCCAGAATTCCCACAGCCCTGTTAAATGATGATGGATGCTGAACTTCCTTTTTCTTCACTCGCCAGTGGGGCAATGCAAATCAAGTCACATTGTGAGCTTGGGAAATTTTACCTACGGCCTGATATACTTAGGGAGACGTCAAAATATGAAGCAAAAACCTTTTCTATAGCTACACAGGTTTACTGCAAGAGTTTTATTGACTCTTTTCAGCTATAACAAACTGCAGAGTGATCAGAAAACACCCTGGTAGGAGTCCGTGATCAATAGTAGGTGTGACTTCAGTACTTCCTCCTGACCAGGCTGGATAGAAGTTATATTGTATATGTGTATTGTATTGTGTTATATTGTAGTATTTTGCTGCTGGTGGGGTTTTAGTACCAGTAGTAAACATAGTATAGCGTTTGAGACAGCCACATCATCTGAACTGTGTATATATATATATATACATATCTCCACTAAGTTGTAGCCCACCCAACCTTAAGGGTTAAAGTGCTGTGCATTGTGCTCATCTCTGCGCAGTGGTTATCTGGTTACCGAAGCCTTTTTGTTTGCTTGAAGCAGTCTGGTGTTTCCTTCTGCAGAACGACCTAGATGTTTTTGCTTTATTGCTCCACTCTGAGTAACCTCTGAGACTGTCATGTGTGAAAACTCAGGACATGTAGATGAGCACCCAATGAGACCAGCCCCCCAAAAACAGTACACCTTACAGTACACCACACTTGTGAAGGAAGAACATCTGACTTTTTTGGGAAAGGAAAACTTTCACGTCTGGAAACTGGAAAGACAAAAACAAATCTGATTAGACTTCCATTAATGCTGAGCCTGTGAGGCACAAAGCCATCACTTGGATCGTACCACTTCCGGTGGGGGGTGGGGGCTGTGTTTTCAGTGTTAAAATGTTATGTCTAAACCCTAAACTTTCTATTTTTCTTTTTTCAGTTTATTCAAGATAAACTTCCGTTTTAAAACAACAACAAAAAGAGACTCCTTACTATTTTGGGGGTGCTGGGGGTGCACCCATAAAAAGGCTCTAGACACGCCTATGTACGTGAAGCTGCAGGCTGATTAGATAATTCCATGATTTGAACCATTAATTTGAAAAGACTGCATCACACAATTCCTGCATGTTTTTCAGCCTCACTTTCATGCTGTGAATCGCATTAATCCATTAATGGAAATACCACTGAAGAACCCTGACCACATTGTCAGTAACAATACTCAGATGGGCTGTGGTATTCAGGCGATGATCGATTGGTGTTGAAGGGTGTCCCAAGAAAACATTCCCGCACCAGTACACCTGGACTTTTGACACACGGCATATTGGGTCCACAGATTCCTGCCGCTGGTGCCAAGTTCTGACCCTCCCATCTGTGTGCCTCAGCAGAAATTGAGATTCATCAGAGCAGGCTGCATTTTTAACGTCTTAGTGAGCCTGTGCCCAGTGCAATATCAGCTTTCTTTTCTTGGCCGACTCTGCCTTTGTAGCCCATCTGGCTCAGGGTTTTGACGTGATGTGCATTCTGAGATGCTTTTCTGCTCACCCATGGCTGTCTAGAGTGGTTCTGTGAGTTAGCGTAGCCTTGCTGTCAGCATGAGCCAGCTTGGCCTTTCTCCATTGGCCTCTCTCGTCAACAAGAGGTTTTCTCTGTGGAACTGTTGCTCGCTGGATGTTTATGCATTATTGCAGCATTCTGAGCAAACACTAGATTGGTGTGTGTGAAAACTGCAGATGTTCTACAGAAGAGCTACTCAAACCAACCCATCTGGTACCAACAATCATACCACCGTCAAAGTCCCCTTTCTGATGGTTAATGTAAACTTTGCCTGAAGCCGCATTCAGAATGTCTTCAGACCCTTTCGCTTTTTACCCCAATAATGACGAAGTGAAAGCAGGATTATGGGGCAGGTGATGAGCAGTGCCTAGTTTCCTCCAGACATGCCTAAAAGTTCAGTCCTCAGACCAGAGAATCTTGTTTCTCACAATCTTGAGAGTCCTTTAGGTGGTTTTCCAAACTCCAGGTGGGCTTTCATGTGTTTACTGAGTACTTTTACTTAGTGCCGCAGTTCTGGAAATTTTTCCCATCTGCACACAGGATCTTTGGAGCGCAGCCAGAGTGACCACTGGGATATTGGTCACCTCGCTTACCAAGGCCCCTCTCTCCTCCAATAACTTAGTTTGGTGGGGCAACCAGCTCTAGGAAGAGTCGTAGTCATTCCAAACTTCTTCCCTTTAAGAATTCTGGAGGCCACTGTGCTCCTGTGACCTTTCAGTGCAGCAGAAATGTTTGTAGCCTTCTCCAGATCTGTGGCCGAGTTCTACAGGCAGCTCTTTCCTCCTCATGGCTTGGTTTTTGCACTGATATGCAAAAACTGAGGACAGGTGTGTGTCTTTCCAAATCATGTCCAATGAACTGAATTCACCACAGGTGGACTCCTGTCAAAGTGTAGAAACATGTCAAAGATAACCAAGGCCACCAGAGCTTTGTCAAGCAAAATTTAGTTTTTTCCTATTTAATAAATCTGTTTTCACTTAGTCATTATGCAGAATGAAGGGGAATGATGGTTTAGCACAAGGCCGCAACATATTAAAATGTGAAAAAAGAAAAGGAACAGGGTCTGCAGACTTTCCGAATGCATCGTCTGTATATGGACCGATCAGTCATAACATTTAAAGCACTCTGATGGTGTCCTGTGATATTAGCAGCAGCTTCTTTATGCAAGTTCTGAAGTGGGGCTTCCATGGGTTTGTCCAGCACGTCCCGGAAATGCTTGATTGGATTGGGATCTGGGGAATTTGGAGCCCTGAACTCTTTGTCATGTCCCTCCGACCATTTCTACCCAAAGAGCCCACTGCCATTAGGGAATACTTTTGCCATGAAGGGGTGTGCCTTGTCTGCAAAAATGTTTGGGCAGGTTGTATGTGTCAAAGGAACATCCACATGAATGCCAGGACTCAACGTTTCTCATCAGAACACTGCCCAGAGCATCCCACTGTCTATGGTATTCACTTCATCTGTCAGTGGTTTTGAATGTTATGGGTTTTCTGTTCGCGTGTGTGCCAGTGTTTTTTACTCCATTAATGGAAATGTTCACATCATCATCATGAGTTTAATTTCTCCCCCATGATGCCATGTTGGGTTCAGGATGTGGGTTGAATACATGTTGTCTGCGGCACTTGAATGTGAAAAAAACAGTGTGTGTGTGTGCAGTCCTCTGAAACCACAGTTTCACCTCGAGTTAGTGTTGATCAGCGCTGCATGCGTAGAGGAAATGGTGGAACGTGTGAGCAGGTTTCTGTAAAGGTGTCACTTTTTGTTTTTCTTACTGATTTAGTTCGTTTAGCTAATTCGTTTAGAAAAGACTTTGGGTCTGTTCCCTATCGATCTAACGGGAAGCAAACCGGACTTTTTCCCACCCTGCTTCCTACTGTTTTCCATTCAGCTGTAACCCTTAGGAGATTTATTCACTCGCCCACCTACCCGCTTCAGCACAAAGACTGGGTGCTCTGGGTAGTGTGTGGCTGCTTGCCTGGTGTCTAGGGACTACAGGGCCTCTAGCTCTGAGGCCTGATCTGAAGTGCGGGCCGGCATGCCAATGTTCCTACATTATTACACACAAAGCAAGGGCCAGTGTGATGTCATGATCTGACACTTTGCATTAACAGCACCCAGCACTTCCCCGAAGACGTCTTCGCTGCATATTGCTCTTTTTCTCACACGCATCACTTACAGCCTGAGCTGTCAAGTGCTTTTGAGCCGTTTCTATAAATCAGGTGACTGTGCCGGCTCGCTTTAAATTGGCTTTGCAACTTTACAACGTTTTTGCGGTGCTGCCTTTGTTTCAGTGTGTCTGTGGTAGCCTATTAATAATAATAATAATAATAATAATAATAATAATAATAATAATAATATAGTAATGGGTCAGAGAGCAGCAATTTGGCAGGGTAGGGCATCACACAGTCTGATGGCTGTCCCTCTGCACCCTGTGGATTTTGGGATTGGCTCCAGACTTCCCCACAACCCTGACCAGGATAAGCAGGGATTAAACTGGGGAATGTGCTGGCACAGTGGTTAAGTTACTGGACTGTGGACCAGAACGCCCAGAGTTGAAATCCCAACACTAGCAAACTGCCACTGTTGGGTCCTTGGGCATCAATTGCTTGGATTGTAATTTGTAAGACTGTATTGGTTGTAAGTCATTCTGGATGTTCACTGGGCGCCCATTACTGGTAGCCTAGTGGCTACTGGACTATGGACCAGAAGCTCCAGGGTTCAAATCCCACCACCACCAAGCACGTTTAGGTTCTTGAGCAAGAGCCTTAACCCTCTACAATGTTGAGTAAAAGTCTTAGGTCATCATTAGATTGATTGTTTTAGCAATTGTATAATGACTATATATAACATGTTGTATAACCAACTGGATTTGTCACTCCATAATACCCTTTTCCACTGATCATCATCCCAGTCTTTAGCATATGTTAGCATTTTCACCCAGTTCACCTTCCAAAAAAGTAGTTTCTTTCCAAAAAAGCTTCTTTGGAGTGTAGAAGGGTCCCGATGAAGCTGCCATATCCTTCTATTGCTCAAGTTTTAAGGGGGGCCACACTAAACGCTTCCCACTGTAGCCCCTAGAAGGGTTTTGGTCTGGTCAGTTTGTTAATACTGCATAGAAATTTCCTGTATTTTCAGATCATATCCTGTTAAAGAGACTGAGACATAATTATCTATGGTCATTATACTGTAGCATTGCTAACACAATGGTATATCTAACCTGAGACGTTTGCACATGTGTAATGAGGACACTCAAATCCTTATTATCACACAGTCAGGTCTGATGACCAACAGCAGTGTGGTACTCTCTTGTTGAGAGTTTTTGCTTCTTTTTTTTTGCTAATAGTGGCAGTTATGTCGATCTGTGCAATCAGGTCATCGTTATAACATTTCTGTTATTCTCAAAAGGCACCAGTGTCAATGACAAGTCCTGTGCTGTCCAAAATTACATACTACAGCAAAGAGGGTGCATAAATAGTACATTACTTGTGACCAAAGATTAGTCTGAGCTGGGGAACATCGCAACACGACTCACATTCTTTCAGCTGAAAGCTGCTTACAGTAAGATTCCATCATCTCCAGCTCCTTTATGCTGCCAATTTCTGGAAACACTTTTAGTTAACAGAAAAAAAAACGTGTTCGTGTTGGCAAGTTGCTGTGGTATTAATAAGTGGAATTAATGGTGTGTGGAATAAAGTGCGCTGTGCTCAGAGTCAATCGACCTCATGGTGGTAATGACTACTCGGCTTCACGTAGCAGAGAAGGTAGGAGCACGTGAGGGGGTTTCCCCAATACTAATGTTAGTAGTATGTTAATATAACATATTAATCAATCCTGACATGGGTGTAGCGATGTTCCTAAGGCACTAAAGTCTTTTCTAGGGGCTTCCCATTGAATTGCAGGCCATTCAAATATCTGCGTGCTTTCCATGCACCACAACAATTAATGTTAACATGTTTATCTGCCTCTGTTATGATATACAGCACTTTAAAAACTTTGTAGCAACTTTCCCATAAAGAAATTATTTTTAGAAACCACTCTATGTAACGAGATCCAAACGATTTTGGATCCAGAGTCAAAAAATGAATCAGCTCTACGCACAAACTTACAGTAGGACATAAGAATGGGATATTTTTACCAGATTATCAGAATCTAGTAGTATTTTGCCTTCTAAAACCACTTCATTTGTTCAATCCTTTTCATACTGGCTCAATCCGGTTCACGGAGCTGTCCCAGATCACACTGGGACACTTGAGAAACACCATCTGACCTAAGTCATGTCATTGGAATGTGAAAGGAAACCGAAGTATCCAGTATCCAGACATGGGGAGAACATACAAACTCCACACAGGCAGGAGCCAGGCTAGTTATTTTACTCAATATTTTATTTATTTTCATTATTGTCATATATGCTATCGTTTTATATTCTCAATTTTATTATACTCTTCATTATATTACATTTTCTCTAAATTATTAGGCTACACATATTTACATACGTTCTCTCTGTTAATACTTATTTAGTTTCTGTTTATTTAAACTATTACTATAAACCTATTAATTAGGTAAGTAGTTGTTGTTTTTTAATTTTTACTCCTAGGCCCAAGGAGGTTGGGGCACTTTTTTTTCCCCTTCCTTATAACATTTAGGGAGTTTTTCCTCGCCACCCTAGGCATGCTCAATTTGGGATTGGGCTTAGATATTAGAAAATAACATAAAATTGTAAAGCATTGACACAATGCTCCATTGTAAAAAGCACTATAGAAATAAATCTGACTTTTGGCTCTGTGAGATGACCACGCTAACCAATGGTCCATAGTGCTACCCATGAAATAACTGAATTAAATTTCTTTTTGGTTTTAACGCTGTAAACAAAGGCACTGAAATTATTATTTTTTAAATATTTTTCAAAATTAAACCATAGTTATGCAGCTCTCATTCACACCTTGTTGTTTTGTCCGTTCTGCTGTTGGGTACAAAGCGTCAACACAACGCTCTGTGCTTTTCCTGAATGAAAAAGAGCACGCTGAACAAATCATTTCAGAACTAAAATTCTCAGGCATTTCAGAAATAATAAACTTCAGCCAGTCGTATTTGGATGTTTGGAAGGCTATCAAAGAGCATTTTCATGACTACAGGCTGCAGGACTCCAGCTGTCTGACATTTTCTTCATATCGCTGTGGTCAGAGTCCTACTGCAGAGCGATCTCACAGGCTAGGGCTGGTTTTGTTTCTTCAGCTTTGTTGAGCGACTGGGGCCACACTAACATAAGCAGTCATTTGCACAGCTTGTTCAAACGGTCTGCCGGGCAGCTTGGTTCCTTCATCTGGTATGTAAGTGCAGTGCTTAGGTGAGGACCACAGGTATTGATATATTTTTTAAATACCTTAGCACAACCCACTCACTGAGCCAGCTGGATAATGAAAATGACATTTTTTAACAATACGGGACATTCACAATGAGCATTTTTGTAACCCTTTACTTATTCCCAGTAAAAATAGATCGTTTTGAAATTTTGCCAGAATATTTAAATGTGGTTTAACTAAGATGAAAAGCACAACATGATCTACATCAGATCTTGGGCAGTAACTACCAGAACCTACAGGTTTACTACGAATCATACTCGCTCATAGTCTCTAGTTAATAATATTTATGATTTTATTTATTATATATACTACTGTATTATTCAGTCATTTTATATTCTCTATTTTATTATACACTTTATTGTTGTAATCTCTTTTATTGTAGTGTATATATTATTATATTTTCTTTAAATTTGTTTCTCTTTTCATTTTTATATTTATAATGGGGCTAAAAAGTATTTAGTCAGCAACTGATGGTGCAAGTTCTCCTACTTAGAAAGATGAGAGAGGTCTGTAATTTTCATCATAGGTACACTTCAACTATGAGAGACAAAAATGAGAAAAAAAAATCCAGGAAATCACATTGTAGGATTTTTAAAGTAATTTAATTGTAAATCATGGTGGAAAATAAGTATTTGGTCACCCACAAACAAGCAATATTTTCTGGCTCTCACAGACCTGTAACTTCTTCTTTAAGAGTGTCTTCTGTTCCTCCACTCGTTACCTGTATTAATGGCACCTGTTTGACCTCGTTTCTGTATAAAAGACACTTGTCCCACAGCCTCAAACAGTCATGGCCAAGACCAAAGAGCTGTCGAAGGACACCAGGAAGAAAATTGTTGCTGCTAAAATAGGCAAGCAGGTTGTTGTGAATAAATCAACTGTGGGAGCAATTGTTAGAAAATAGAAGAAATTCAAGACCACTGATAATCTCCCTCGATCTGGGGCCCCACGCAAGATCTCATCCCGTGGGGTCAAAATGATCATGAGAACGGTGAGCAAAAATCCCAGAACTACACGGAGGGACCTGATGAATGACCTGCAGAGAGCTGGGACCAAAGTAACAAAGGCTACCATCAGTAACACACTACGCCGAGAGGGACTCAGATCCTGCAGTGCCAGGTGTGCCGCCCTGCTTAAGCCAGTACATGTCCAGGCCCATCTGAAGTTTGCCAGAGAGCAAGGACAGGACGACTAATCCATGTCAAGGGAAGAATGAACGGGGCCATGTATCGTGAGATTTTAAGCCAAAACCTCCTTCCATCAGTGAGAGCATTGAAGATGGAATGTGATTTCCTGTTTTTTTTTTCTCATTTTGTCTCTCATAGTTGAAGTGTACCTATGATGAAAATTACAGACCTCTCTCATCTTTCGAAGTAGGAGAACCTGCACAATCAGTGGCTGACTAAATACTTTTTTGCCCCACTGTAGCATATCTGTATTTAAACTATTACTATAAACTTATTAATTAGGTAACTTAGTTTAATTCTTACTTAGATCATCTAGGCTGCCCAAGGACCAGTTTCCTAGCCACTAGTCACCCATGGCTTGCTCAATTAGGGCTGCTGTCCTAAATAGTGGTAAAGCTGAGCTATATAAATCAATTTGACATGACTTTCCAACGTTACCACATATTTCTATTTTAGAGAAAAGCATATCAGGATTCATTTGGGCTTCACTTCAATGAAATGCCTAAAATCCTGTTATCACTTTGGCTAAAGCAGCAGTGAGTCCTTCAGCAACACACACCCTTCGTACTCACACCAAGCCAGAAGAAACACAATAATAATAATAATAATAATAATAATAATAATAATAATAATAATAGCAGCAGTCAATCCCTCACCTACTCATCTCTCTGTTTACTTGCAGGAGAAATTAAGCTAGAACACTGAGACAGACCAATTGGTCTTAATGCATGTCTTTAAAATGTGAGAGGAACAGTATCTGGATGAAACCCATTTGGACATGGGGGAAAAACATGCAAAACTCGAACCACTTGCTCTTACCACTGCATTAATATGTAACTAAAACACACTGTGACTACATAACAGTGACCTACCCTGCAGTCAGCACAGCAATTTAACTCAATCAACAGATATCAGACAGAGATCAGGTTTAGATGCTTTAGACCAAGGACCAGATCTAATTGTCCTAAATAGCTCAGGGGGTAAAATAAGTACTCGAATTTGAAAGACATAAGGCGGCAACAGAGCGGCAACAACAGTACCAGCTAATTCAGAAACATGGGCAATCAGGAACGGTCCTGGCTGTGCATGATCTGCACTGGATCCTCATAATGTTGAGCAATGAATTGGAACAGAAACAACAGAGCAGAGAACGCAGAGATGCATGCTCCGAGCAAAATGAAAATGAATTGATCTGGTGTGGAAATGGTCATCATTATGCCCCAACCCATCCAGTCCTCCATCTTTTAAGGTTTCTGGGAGAACAGGGAAGATGCGGAGAAAGAAAAACAAAAGCTGAAACATGAGCTGGTGAAAACAAGACTAAATGTAATTACAGGCCATTCTTAAGCAATAAATGAAGAAAAGACGAATGGGTCATTGATGTGACTTGGCCAAGTAATTGATTATACATGATGGCGCGTTATTGAGCTACCTACATCACATACTACCCCACGACCAGGGTCTCGATCATTTAGAGAGGTGACATTTCAGTGCGACAGTCTAGACCGGACGGAGCAGCATATATTCTCTACACCAGCATAAACAAGAGCAGTCGGCGCTCACTGGATTTTGCTGACTAGAACATAAAGAAATTTGAATCTGATTTTCATATTTATGTATTAATACTTTTTGCAAGAAACGCTTGGAATTGCCAGTATTTGTGCATTCGTTACCAAACGGACTGTGGTGGCCCCTGCCAGTGCCTACATTATACATACATATTGTATTCTCTTTACTTTATCCTAGTCTATATATTATTGTATTTTATTTATTGGATTTCCTTTACATATGTTCTCTCAATGTTTGTAGTTAGCTTCTGTTTATTTAAACAATTACTACACACCTATTAATTAGGGAACTTAGTTTACTTCTTACATATATGATCTAGGCTGCACAAGGAGTTTGGGTCCCTTTTTGAGTCTTGGTCCTCCCTAAGGTTCTTCTTTGTAACATATAGGGAGTTTTTCCTTGCCACTCAGCCTAAGCTTGGTCAATTATGGATGTGGGCTCATATTTTTTTGAAAGCTGCTTTGAGATTGTAGTGCTGCTCTAAGTGAATGTAAATGAGGCGCTATAGAAATCAATTTGGGTTCTTGAGGAAGGCTTGTGAAATTGTAAGGGACCTTGTAAAACTATGACAGGTGTTAAGCGAATGTTAAATTACTAAATGTAAAATGTGGTCTGGTCAGTCTGATCGTCCAAGTCGTAACACAAGAAAAAGTGATTCTGTCTAGACTAACTACACAAACGTCTGAACTTTTTAGGAACACTGATTATTTCAGTCCAGCCTGGAAAAAAGTGAATCTCTGTGCTAATGATTTCTCGAATATTCATTTGCTCTTCTTAATGAGATAGGATGTAGGTGTCAAACTGGCTGCAGAGATGACCTGTCTGGATCTTCTCAATAATTATCTGTTCATGTAAACAAAGCTCCAATCCCAAAAGTAAGTAAATAAATAAAGTACCCAAAGAAAGGTCCAAAACTTGGCAGAGTTATAGCCAAAAATAAAAGTGAAGCCCTACCTCTCACAAAACTGACAGCTCTTAAAGCAAGAAGCACATGCAGCACCCTGGTTGGACATCACCTCACTGGCATGTACACCGTGATCAATGTTGAGGCTTCCTGATTGATTCCCATTTTCTGTTCTGGGGGAAGATAAATGCGTTAAAAGGATTTCGGGATACGCGATGATTAATGTATCTAAACGCGATGACTCAATCAGAGGGGGCAGACTTTGGCAGTGCTGAAGATTACCGGCGCTCTGATAAAGACTTCAGGTCATCGTTCAGACCTTCCTGTGTGCGTCTGTGCTTGATTCTCCTGCTCACGTCCTCCCACCTCTCATAGGAACCACAGCTTGAGTCACGGTTTGGAATGATTTGGAAAGTACCTCTTCGCTACAGTGCCAGTGCCTTGTTTGAAAATGGTGTAGCTATATTTGCTGACGATATGTATATGGGTTTATTCTTATCACAGTGATTGTAGTTTAAAAAAACAGCGAGACCCCAAATGAGCAACCAGATGCAACAGTGGCAAGGAAAAACTCCCTGACACAGATCATTATGAAAGGAATCGAGCTCACATGGGGGCGACCAAACAGCAGGTCTATGTTTTTCAGAGTCCTTATCTAGCCAAATACAAAGAATATCATACTGCAGTTATTATATAAGGATGACCAGTGTGGCATGTGGTGATGAAGAGTTTCGAGAGACTAAATAAAGGTTTGGCTGAACTGTAACAGTTTAGAGTCAGTGAGGCAGATCTGGTTGCCGTTGCAGACTGTAAGATGATTCACTGCAGCGGGCCGTGCAAATGTACAGTGGGGTAAAAAAAGTATTCAGTCAGCCACTGATTGTGTAAGTTCTCCTACTTAGAAAGACTAGAGAGGTCTGTAATTTTCATAATAGGTACACTTCAACTATGAGAGACAAAATGAGGAAATAAAATCCAGGAAATCACATCGTAGGATTTTTAAAGAATATCTGTATAAAAGACACCTGTCCACAGCCTCAAACAGTCAGACTCCAAACTCAAGACCAAAGAGCTGTCGAAAGACACCAGGAAGAAAATTGTAGACCTGCACTAGGCTGGGAAGAGTGAATCTACAATAGGCAAGCAGGTTGGTGTGAATCAATCAACTGTGGGAGCAATTGTAAGAAAATGGAAGACATACACGACCATTGATAATCTCCCTCGATCTGGGGCTCCACGCAAGATCTCATCCCGTGGGGTCGAAATGATCATGAGAACGGTGAGCAAATATTCCAGAACTACACGGAGGGACCTGATGAATGACCTGCAGAGAGCTGGGACAGACGTGGTCCCCCTGCTTAAGCCAGTACATGTCCAGACCCGTCTGAAGTTTGCCAGAGAGCATATGGATGATCCAGAAGAGGATTGGGAGAATATCATGTGGTCAGATGAAACCAAATAGAAAACTTTTTGGTAAAAACTCAACTCGTCGTGTTTTGGAGGAAGAAGAAATGCTGAGTTGCATCCCAAGAACACCACCTACCTACTGTGAAGCATGGGGGTTTTGAAACATCATGCTTTGGGGCTGTTTTTCTGCAGAGGGGACAGGACGACTGATCCGTGTTAAGGGAAGAATGAATGGGACCATGTATCATGAGATTTTAAACCACGAAGTCTCCTTCCATCAGTGAGAGCATTGAAGATGGAACGTGGCTGGGTCTTCCAGCATGACAAATGATCCCAAACACACAGCTCGGCTCGGCATGAAGGAGTGGCTCCGTAAAAAGCATTTCAAGCGCCTGGAGTGGCCTAGCCAGTCTCCAGACCTCAAACCCCATAGAAATGTGTGGAGGGAGTTGAAAGTCCGTGTTGCCCAGCGACAGCCCCAAAACATCACTGCTCTAGAGGAGATCTGCATGGAGGAATGGGCCAAAATACCAGCTACAGTGTGTGCCAACCTGGTGGAGACTTACAGGAAACGTTTGACCTCTGTCATTGCCGACAAAGGTTATGTTACAAAGTATTGAGTTGAACCAAATTTATTGACCAAATACTTATTTTCCACCATAATTTACAATTAAATTCTTTAAAAATCCTACAATGTGATTTCCTGGATTTTTTGCTCCTCATTTTGTCTCTCATAGTTGAAGTGTACCTATGATGAAAATTACAGACCTCTCTCGTCTTTCTAAGTAGAACTTGCACAATCAGTGGCTGACTAAAGACTTTCTTTCCCCAATGTATATTGGACATAAATCAACAGGTTGTGCCTTCGAATGTGTCGAACTTCATAGCAGTGTTAATTTTGTTGACAAATAATTTTCGTCATAGGTTTCATCAACAACCCTTTTTTTCTAACGACAATGAAATGATGACTAAATTAAAATGAATGAAATAATTACAAAACCTAGGTCGAAATTAATTGACACTTTTGTTGTTTTCCTTTTTCTAAAAAGTGTTCATACTGTCTTTAAGGAGTTTTCGTGTAACAAAACTCCGTTTTATACTGTAATTATGACTACATGCATATAGAGCATGCACATACATCTGATCTAATGATCTTATGTTTAATAAAGCTCATAATATATCAATAATTTCAACTTGATTCAGTTCTACAACGTCTCATGAGTGTCCACACCGAGTTTGAAGCAGATCTTTGTTGGAAGTTGAGTTGTAACAACGTTAATGCATAATGTTATTATCAGTGCATGTAGAGGTTTCATTTTAAACAATTCAAGGGAAATGTAAAAACAAATACATACTGCAACCTTTACATTTCATATTTTAGTCAACTGAATCTACTGTAGATTTAGTCGACTATAGACTAAATCTAAAGACTATGACTAAAACGAAATGAAAATTTGCCCTCAAAATGAACACTGCTTCATAGCAACTCGGAGGTGGAGTGCTGCAAAACCAGTTTGCTTGACCCTTCACCCGTCTCTCTCCCTCTCTGCCCAGGTATAAGGAGCTGGTCACAGGGAAGCGGGCCAGAGAGATCATCGCCATCTTATGGATTCTGTCCTTCATCATCGGCCTCATTCCGTTTGCAGGCTGGAACAAAAAAGACAGCGCTTGCAGTAAAGACAACGAAAGTGCTCCCCTGCAGAACACCAGCTCTGGTAACGCAGAGTCCGCAGAAGTGGACCAGGGCATCTTGCAGAGCTGTCGTCTGACCTGCTTCTTCGAGAGCGTGGTGGACATGAGCTACATGGTCTACTTCAACTTCTTCGGCTGCGTTCTGATACCCCTGCTCATCATGCTGGGCATCTACGTCAACATCTTCACGGTGGCTCGGAAGCAGCTGCGGCAGATCGAGCTCGGGAGCGTGATGGGCAACGGCGTGAGCCACAACCAGCAGTACCGCAGCCGCCTGCAACGAGAGATCCGTGCCGCCAAATCGCTGTCCATTATCGTGGGACTCTTCGCCCTCTGCTGGCTGCCAGTGCACGTCCTTAACTGCCTCACCCTCTTTACCGAGGTGACAAAACCAGAGTACGTCATGTACGTGGCCATCATTCTCTCGCATGCCAATTCAGCTGTCAACCCCATCATTTATGCCTATCGCATCCGGGAGTTCCGGCACACCTTCCGGAAGATCCTGGCACGCCACATTCTCTGCCGACGAGAGGAGCTGTACCTGAGCTCCAGTGGAAGCACCCGAAACAAAGACCAAGTCACTATGACAATTGATCCGCTCTTATAGGGCAGTTTGCACTGGCTAGACCTAATGGGACCTTATTCTCAGTGAGTGCCATTTCAAATGTTTACAGACCAGAGAGGAACGCCGTGGGCCGCTAGGCTGCTTAGGAGGACCTGTAGGACACTCCGGCCAAAGTTTGTCTCTGGAACTTTCAATGTTGCGCAGTAAAGCAGACCGTGCTCTCGTTATCACACTACAAAGACACTGGAGATGTGTGTATTTCTACTCTGTAACTCTTCGACTCGAATAACAAGCTTGAACAAAACTGGACTGTTCATCAAAGGACAGAAATGTTAATGCATCTAGCTAGACTTGGCACCTGTTCAGAGAGATCTAATCAACATTAAATAGACCTCTGGTAGGTAGCAGCAGTGCCATTGTTGTCAACGTGAACCTACATACTTGTTGTTGATGGCGCAACAATCACCAAAGGCCCTTTTCGAAGAGGCTAAGCTCACAAAAATTGCGAATGACCCACAACAATTCACAGCCAGACGTCGGAGTCCTTCAAAGTGTCACCACTTTAGAAGGTTAATCAAAAAAAATTTTCTCTGAAAAATATTCCAGCCAAGCTTTCACCATTTGCTTTTGGCCTGCTTCACCCTGCATAACCTCCCAGCAAGTTTTTCACCCTTCACTACTAACAAACATACAGTACTGAGAGCGAGGCCAGGCAAAGAACAAAGGAAGCCTAGGGGGTCATGTACTCCAATATTGAAACCGGATTAAATAATACGATAAGGAGAGCTGGAGTGGAGCTCGGTGCAGAGTGGCTAGTGGAAGTCCACTTATGAGAGATTTTTTCTTTTGGGCTTATTTACACAGACCCGATGCGTGTTTCTTTTTGTGGAGACCCTGAAACTCTCAAATAAATAAAGAATTTCCTTTCTATCGCATCCTTTGGTAAGGCTATTGGCAAATCCAATTATTGCCTGAGTCATGTAAACCCGATTACTGAATGAGTGTAAACTACTATTACTAATCAAATCTGATTTTCTTTAATTTTTTTTTATCAAATTACTAAATGTATGCAAACACACTCAGTGTGAAGTCACCTGCAATTAGGCAGCTAGGTATGAGGGGTGAAAAGCCTCAAAACTGTCTGGGAGATGATGTGAGCAGGGTGAAATGGTCCCAAGCAGCCAGTGACAGTGCTTCATCCTGATGGGTTGAATGACAATAAGCCTGGTGTACAGCACGACACAATTTCTCCGTTCACATACGCTAACCAACCAAGTTCATGTCAAAGCAAAGTTTCGGCCAACGTTCCCAACAGGGTCAGGGTTTGAACCTTCGAACTTTTGCTCCGTTACTCAGTGCCCTGGCCAACGAGCCATGCAAACTGCAACCGATTCATAGGTCTCTTAGAATGCACTTAAATTTCCACACTCCAGGATGGTTCACTTAACACACACACTGGTCCCGGCTGCAGTCCTGCTTGGGGTTATAGTCTCTCTCATGGGTGCATCACTTCACCCAGGACTCTGATATGTCATTGAAATTTCTTACAGGCTAAACACAGATCAAAGATCCTGGAGCAGAGATTAGGTAGAGCACTGAGATTTTTTTTAAATGTTGATATGACTATTAGCGATTAAAATTATTACTAGGAGAATAAGCGCTTTAATGGCACTAAACTGACAGATGTTCTATTTTGCTTTTCATATTTGATATTTATAAGCATTTTTTTGTATTAAAACAGCCATCGCTCATGACCGTGGGTATACAGTGGAGCTTGAAAGTTTGTGAACCCTTTAGAATTTTCTATATTTATGCATAAATATGATCTAAAACATCATCAGATTTTCACACAAGTCCTAAAAGTAGACAAAGAGAACCCAGTTAAACAAATGAGACACAAACATTATACTTGGTCATTTATTTATCGAGGAAAATGATCCAATATTACATATTAGTGAGTGGCAAAAGTATGTGAACCTTTGCTTTCAGTATGTTCCACCACCATGTTTTACAGTTGGGATAAGGTTATGCTGGAATGCAGTGTTTTCTTTTTTCCAAACATAACGCTTTTCTTTTAAACCAAAACGTTCTATTTCGGTCTCATCTGTCCACAAAACATTCTTCCAATAGCCTTCTGGCTCGTCCACGTGATCTTTAGCAAACTGCAGATGAGCAGCAATGTTCTTTTTGGAAAGCAGTGGCTTTCTCCTTGCAACCCTGCCATGCACACCATTGTTGTTCAGTGTTCTTCTGATGGTGGACTCATGAGCATTAACATTAGCCAATGTGAGAGAGGCCTTCAGTTGCTTAGAAGTTACCCTGGAGTCCTTTGTGACATCACCAACTATTACACACCTTGCTCTTGGAGTGATCTTTGTT